>SKCR01036484.1:0-56104 GCA_019454045.1 Zanthoxylum bungeanum | reverse complement strand
GACGTCATTGATGACGTCATGCTGACGCGGCGACGACGTGGCGACTACGTGGCGATGACGTGGCAAGGCGGCTGACTGTTCACTGTCGGCACAATAGGATTGCGACACGTGGCGACACGTGTCAAGTTCTGATTGGCTGAGGCTGACGTGGCAAGTTGACTCGGTTGACTTGTTGACGTGTCTGATGATGTGGCACACACTGGCAAGGTTGACTTGTTGACCGATGATGTGGCTGATGACGAGGCGACACGTGTCAAGTCTGAGTGTCGGCACATATGATGATGACACGTGGCACGGCGCATGTTAGCAGATGGTATGTGATGGTGACACGTGGCACGGCGCATTTTAGTAAGTCAAACTTCTCAAATTGTTACCGTTGACCAGGCGCACGTTAGCAGATTCGGTCACGCTGGGCGTCGCGGCGCGCAGTGTTCCAGCGTCGCGACGCGCAAAAGACGAAAATATCCCTTCTGACGCATTTTTGTCCGGTTTTTGCCCCAAATTGCCTCCAGTGCTGTCCAAACTTTATTTATCTGCAAAATAATAATAAACACATCAAAACTTCACAAAACTCAAGAAACTATACAAAATATTAAGTTAAATGAGTGGGAAATAGTGATATAAATACCACTCATCACAACCCCCCAATCTAACATTTTGCTAGTCCTCGAGCAAAATACAAATAAAATAACATAACAAAATTTAACTAAGCCATTTTCGTAGGGATCACGGTTGCATTTAGCATATGCAACAAGCCTTTTAAACCCCTAGGTGTCCCTAGTGGACGAGTTGTAGTCTCGTGAGGGTTTACAGCAATGTTACCCACAAACATTTTACAAAAGTAAAAATGTATTAAACTAATGTACACAAAAGCAAAAAGACAAGCGAAAAGAGAATAAAGAAGATAGTAACTAATCAGGTGAAACTTCTACTACAAGTTACTAGTTGTTTGTTTCTTTCTAAATTACCGAACAAGTAAATTCTCCGATTATTTTTATCATTCTCCATATACACAGCCAACAAAATATTAATCAACTCATTTTTGCCCACAACAGTCATAAATGCAGTTGATAAGAGAGTAATATTTTTGTCCTAAAGTTCTATCAGATTTCACACCTTTTGTAGTAATGGAATAATTTTTCTGATTTTTCTGATTTTTTCTTTGATTTTCTGAATTTTGACTTTTTATTTATATACATACCTTCCGTCTATGTAGCGAGCTTTGGGTTGGTGACTCCCAAACCAGTTGGCTTTAGGGCACCAGGTGTTAAGACACCCCTACGAACTTAATTACTCAGACTTCAGATATGAATATATTTTAGCAGTATCTTTGATCCATGTAGCGAGCTTTGGGCCAATGACTCCCAAACCAGTTGGTTTTAGGGCACTAGGTGTTAAAACACCCTTACAGACTTAATAACCCGGATCTTAGATACTTTATTTTTGTACATCAGAATTTTTTTTTTTTTATTCCATAACTATGTATAGATGCTTCCTCCAATTAAACTAGAGCACGGAATATTACAAACTTTTCAATTACAACTCATGTCTGTATGTTACTATGCATGTTGATAATACCTGTCAAATGAGCATATGAAGATCCATTTTAGTCAGATTTATGGAGAATTCACAAATTAAATAATTCAAAATGAAATAAACAAAAATTAACTTATTTCGAAATAAATGGATTGAAATACGTCTCAAGAGTGGAAACTCCTTACTCGGCTATTTCTTACCAATTCACCTTTTTAGTTAAAATAAAAACACAAAAATGCAAAATATTTTTGTAATTTTTGAAAATTTTTCAATTTTTTTTGTATTTTTCGAAAAATTTTGGACTAGAAATAAAAACACAATACAAGCAAGTACTATTAACTAAACCTCACCTAAATGAGACATTGTCCCCAATGTCTTAAACAGAAGAAGAGTTTAGAAAAATAACCCTGGTTAGTTGAAATTCTACAGGAAAATTACAGGTTAAGATCCAGATTAATTCGACGTCTCTTACCACGATCGTCCTCGGACCAATTTATTTTTGAAATGATAGGGTCAACTTTCGGTTCATAGGCTATGAGTTGGTCATTAGATCTGGAGCAGTTCTGGCAGTGAAGAGGAGTTCTTTTAAGGTTTTGACACGAACCCATTTCTTCGAGCATCATCAAGAAACACACAAAGAAAATCATAAAACTCATCAACGTTGTACAGCCCAATTGGTTTCTGGTGTATGTTTAGGTTCGCCCAATAGTACAATAAAATTTCCTCCAATGTGCCCAAGCCACCTGGCAAAGCAATAAAAGCATCAGAACGGTTAATCATTTCTACCAGTCGTTCAGACATACCTGGCACGATCAGTTCCTCTCCGTTTGTTGGTTCAATAAGATTTGCTTCTGCCAAGGGTTTTGGGATGATTCCCAAAACATGATTGCCTCCTTCCTGTACAGCCTTTGAAACAATCCCCATTAGTCCAAGATTACCTCCGCCATATATTAAGTGTATATTCCTTGCGGCTAAGACTCGACCTAATTCCTGTGCTGCTTCTATGTATTTTGGTTTAGTTGTTAGACATTATGTCCCATAGCGTCACTGTTTGTAAATGATATTGTATTATTGTACAAAATTAACTATGTGATAATGAAATTGCCTTTTGCCGTTTTTGTAATATTATTTACTTTGATATATAAATGGCGAAAGTCCATATGATTAATACCGGATTGAGATGATATGAGACAGTATCAATCCATAAAGGTTTAATCATTAAATATCCCTAGTCGGAGTATTATCGAGATCGGACATCGATAATGCGGAATAGACTAGTATTGCGCTTGTGCACGTTGTGAGGGCACAACGGCATAGTTCTCATATATTTAAGTATTGGATACTTATGCAAGTGCGATAGGAGGTTGTGTTTTACCGATGGTACGGAAAACAGCTTCGCTCTGGATAGACCCCGCGGAATCCCATTGGTAGTATGTCTGCGTGTCTATGGGAGGCCGCATCAGGGTAGGTGTATATGGTCTTAACCTGAGACTTACATCGCTAGTACTTGCGACAATCGGTAAACTTTGGTTTTGGTGGTTGGGGACCTTAACCGGTTCTGTGTACACCTCTTCTGGGTTTATCGAGAATCATAGTGTACTGGATGTGATGTCGAGATGGAAGTATCGCTTCAGACATATGGAGGTGATGATCACGCAGGGCACAGAACTAGTACTCTATAAAAGGTTGCAACCGTCGGGACAATATGACCAGGTCAGGATTGTCCGATTTAAAGAGACTGGTTGCTTGATGTCCGATATATGTTTCGTACGGGGCAGACACATCTCCAGCCCCAGGCCTAACATGTGATCATCCGATACTGGATCGATGTACGCAATACTACGGTATACTACGCTTGATATAGATCTATATTCCTATAAGAATATTTCTGGAGAATTGGGTAGGCATGGCGCTTTGCTAGAAGCCAACCTTGTCTTGTGAATCGGTAAGAACGTAGTACGAGGTACGTACGTGTTCGGATTATCCGACGACCGTATTTACTGCCAAAATATCCGGAGATCTCTTGGGTCGCTTCCTGAAGATTCACCTATGATATTTGATTCGGACTTAATTAATCTTAGATTAATTGCGGAGAAACTTTATCTTGGATAAAGTGCCTAATTTAGAGAGAGAACGATTAATTTGGAATTAATCGATAAAATTATTATATTCGATATAATAATCGAAATTCGATTTCGACGCGAAATTAAAATTAGATTTTAATTCGGGCATACGAGTTAATTTAGAATTAATTCGTTAGCGACGTAAATAATAATTTCGCCAGGCGCAATTATTTATTTAAATTCGGTTTAATTAACGTCGCGACGTAAGCTCGGTATTTCGGAAATATCGAACCCGAACGCGTGAGTGCACGTGGGCCCACTTTCATTTGGAAACGTGTGGGGCCCACATGACACTTGTCATTATATGCATTATTTAATTGATAAGGCATTGCATGGTGATAGTGTGCATTACACTCAAAGGTTTTGCATGGAGTTTGAGTGTTTGACACTCTAAGCCATTGCATGGTTTGTGTCATAAGTTTATTATTATTTAATAAATTTTATGACATAAATATAAATTGATTTTTGGTAAAACAAAATCAATTACACAAAACTCTTTCTCTCTCAAATTTCTCACAATGTCGTGAACACCATTGACAAGGGCAAAGGAAGATTTGATCTTATATTCTCCATTTTTTCTAGCACAAGCAAGGGATCAAAGGAGGTGATAGGGAAACCATCAAAGAGCTTGGAATACAAAAGCTTGGAGCTTAGCTTCAAGTCTCTTCCTCTTGGCCGAATCTTCCAACACTTGGAGCTTCCACCATTTGATCATCTTCTTCATCACATAGCTTTGTAAGTATGATTCCGCCATGCTTCAAGTCTTTATATATATTCATTTATAGTATTTCATATGCTTAATCTTTGTTTGGGACATATTATAGAAACCAACAATGGTATCAGAGCTAGGTTAAGCATGAAATACTTTAGGTTAAAATTTGGGTAAAATTGATTGAAGCATGTTCTTGTGAAATTTGATGAATGAGTATGCTTATATGTATGTAATATGACATAATATGAAATCAATTTTATGAAAAATGCATTGGATGATTTTTCCCCAAAAATTTGACCTTGGCCGAATACATATGAACATTGATGTGTTGGAATTTTTGTGTTTAAGATCATTGGATGACTTAGAACGTATACGGGACGTAGATTAGTAATTCAATCGGATTGAAAAACAAATCGACACAAAAAAATCACCTTGGCCGAACTCAAGGACATGAAAATGGAGTGATTTTTGATAAAATTAATGTTGGACATTTATTTTGAAAAATACATGATTAATAAATTAAATGGGTATTTTTGAAATATTTGGTTTAATGTATTAATCCTGGTATTACACTTTAATTAATTGGACTTTAATGTTTGGAATATTAAAATTAATAATGGGCTTAATTGGTGAATTGGGCTTTTAATATTGTATTTGGGCTTAATGGGCTTGGTTGGACCAAGTAGATTTGGGCCAAAAGGATTGGATCCAATTTGGGCCTAAATCACTCCATTATTAAATCCAAATATAATATAATGGGCTTTAATAATTTAATTGGGCCTTATGGGCTTAAAATTGGTTTTATGGCATTTAAGGGTGATTCCTTTTTGAGCTTGGTAATTGGGTTTGACCCACATTGACCAAAGCCCAAGCCTTAATAAATCAATTGAAAGCCCATTTGACTTGAATTAAATTAAACATTGGATGTTAGTTGGGCTTTGAGACCCAATAGAATTAGATTTAGAATCTAAGTCTTTAAAGCACATTAAAAGTGTAAACATTTAATTTGGAATTAAATTATTGAATTAGTATTGAATACGAATTAAATCAGATTTAATAGTAGTTCGATATAATTCGCGAATTCGTACCTTATGTACTTATTCTCAATCGAGTTGGACTCGCGCAAAATCAAACCGCTGTTTGAACATTGGATGATCACTTAAACAAAGAACTAATTAATTGGATTAGATTGGTTGTAGAAGCATGTCTTGTTTGAATATATATGTATGTGATGAATGAATAGTGTATATCGGATGGATATTAGAAGGGAAACGGTAATTTTAGAAATTATTGTAAATTTGGAATTTATAAATTGGACCTGCGTGTCCAGCCTTATCTCTTTATCTCTTTGTATTCTCTTCTCACCTAATTCCCCTCAATGTAAATGAGGTTTCTCTTATTGTATTATGTAATTGGGTAGAAGTAGAATAGTGCTAGTGGGGAGAGGAAAGGGAGGGTGATTTGTTCTAGGAACAAGTTGTTTATATATCCATCCGCATATCACTATTAATTTACTTTACGCGCTTTATGATGTTTTAGAAGCATGCTTAAGGGTGTATGATGATGAGACCTAACAAAGATAAATAAATTGGTTGCCAATTACGCGAAAATCCCTCAATTTATATTAAGCAAATATCCTTCCATTGAATGGTTCTTGTTCAAGATCCGAAGTTGGCATTGGTTTGTTTTTGACCAAAGTCAAGACCTTTGTCAATCAAGGATGTACTTGAATCATGAGAGTTTTGTTGCATATCGGTGTCTTGTCCAAATCGTGATTTTTATTGGCCAAAGTCAAGATCACTTTTTGTCCAATGACATTGATTACGAAACTTTCCTCGTCAATGGGTCCCGCTTAACTGGAATCATTAGGTTTGTTTTGGCCAAAGCCAAGGCCTAGATGATTCGGAGGATAGGGTTAGGAAAATGTATTGGATACATTGACATTATACATATGTTTCGGACTTGGATGTCCACCTAACCGGATCTAGGAATTGGATGAGATCCAATTGATCATAGAGATCTACCTAAGTTAAATAGCATACAATTTTTATTGGCCAAAGTCAAGGTTGTGTGTTATTTAACGGGATCCTAGCCCACTAGGAAATGCGATTTCCCGAGTTCTCTACAGAGGGTTAGAGACTTGAAGAAAATAGCGGGAGGCTATTATTGAATTTGCAATTTCGTTCAGATATTTAGCCTTACGCATTTTCAAAATTATTTCGTCAATATTTTAAATAATTAGTTGGACTAATATATTGTTATTTTACTTGTAACAGTTTGACTGTACCCATAACATCGTTGACTTTATAGTTGGACTATAGTTGTCAAGATGACTGGCAAAGGTAATATCCGCGACATAATCATGGGCGATAATGTCTTCAAAGGGACAAACTTTGCCGACTGGGAAATGAACCTCAAGATAGTGTTTGGGGCTGAGAGAGGGTACTGTATACTATTCAGAGGCCTCTCCCGCCTAAACCCACTGAGCCACTGGAGCTAGAGTTATGGAAGACTCATAGTGACGATTGTGACCAAGCTCAGTCAGTTATGCTAGCTGCAATGACCCAGCATTTCAGACGCCAGAATAGGGACTTGGATCCCTATAACATGATGGCAAGATTGCGTGATCTCCACCGCACCAACAAGCGGATGGAGAGGTACGAGCTAGTAAGGAAACTCTTCCGCTCCCGGATGACAGATGGCACATCAGTTGAGGTCCACGGGACTCAAATGATCGCTGACATAGATGAGTTGGCCAAGATGGGCATTGTCTTGGAGGCAGAGCTGACGATTGATATGCTATTACAATCGCTGCCCGATACTTGGAAACAAATCATCATCAACTATAAGTTGATGGATACTGACGACACTCTGGAGAGTTGTTGTCGTGCTGAAGGAGTCCGAAAGGGAACTCCTAAAGGGGAGCAAGTGCGAGGCGCATTATGCATCGACCTCTCATGCGCCAAGGGCTGGGCCCAAGGCAATTGGAGGTGCGAGGAAGAAGAAGTTCAAGAAGAAGGGCAAAGGCAAGTTGACAGTGGCTTCTAGGAAGCCAAAGGACAAATCTCGCGACATCTGCCTCAACTGCGGCAAGAGGGGTCACTGGAAACGTGACTGCCGAATGAGCAATGGCAGAGGGAGGATATCAAGGCTGGCAAGGCCATCGCCTCTGGTATGTTTGTTATTGAGATAAATATGAATACTTCTAGTTTAAAAATTGGATTTTTGATTCTGGTTGTGGTGCTCATATTTGTACTGATGTGCAGGATCTGCAGGATAGCAGGGTTCTGGCGTCAGGGGAGATGGATCTACGGGTCGGAAACGGAACACATGTTGCTGTTTGGCCGTAGGGACTTTTGTTTTAGAACTGCCCTCAGGGCATGTACTTAAACTTTTGAACTGTTATTTTGTACCTAGTTTAACTAGGAATATTATATCTGTATCCTTGTTAACCCAGCAGGGTTACACTTTTGTATTCAGAAACACCGGGTGTTATTTATATAAAAATGATGCAGAAATTTGCACAGCTGTTGCAAATAACGGTCTTTATATTTTGAATATAAATGAATCTCCTAAAATGACAAACAAAAGGCTCAAAGGAGTAATCTAAAGATGAAGCTTATATGTGGCATTGTCGTCTAGGACACATCAACAAGACTCGCATATCCACACTTTCAAAGAGTGGGTACTTGGACGAATTTGATCCCAATTCATATGACGTCTGCGAATCTTGTCTTTTAGGCAAAATGCCTAAATCACCTTTTAGCGGTAAAGGTGAACGTGCCACAGAACTGTTGGCTCTCGTTCATACTGACGTATGCGGGCCCATGTCTAGCCAGGCTAGAGGTGGATTTCACTACTTCGTAACCTTTACAGATGATGCATCTCGTTACGGTTATGTGTATCTTATGAGACACAAGTCGGAAACTTTTGAGAAATTCAAAGAGTTTCGACACGAAGTGGAGAAACAAACAGGGAAGAGTATTAAGACATTACGGTCAGACCGTGGTGGGGAATACTTAAGTTATGAGTTTCAAGATTACTTGAAAGAATATGGTATTCTTTCGCAGTGGACTCCTCCTGGAACACCGCAATTAAATGGTGTGTCCGAACGGATAAACCGCACCTTGTTGGACATGGTAAGGTCAATGATGAGTCGCACTGAGCTACCAATATCCTTCTGGGGATACGCATTAAACAGTGCTATACTTATTTTGAATAAGGTACCGTCGAAGTCTGTTGAACAGACTCCGTATGAAATATGGACAGGAAGGAAACCAGGTTTCTCTTTCCTGAAGATCTGGGGATGCTGGGCATATGTTAAACGTTTGGAAGGTACCAAACTTGAACCCAAATCTGATAAATGCCTTTTCGTAGGATATCCTAGGGAAACCAAAGGATATTACTTCTATCACCCTCTAGAGAACAAAGTATTTGTTGCTCTACAAGCATTTTTCCTTGAAAAGGATTTTATAAATGCAGTGGTAAGTGGGAGGAAAGTAGAACTCGATGAAGATCGAAGTGATACTGTTCCTGGCAATGAATCAACGACGGAACAAGAACAGACCGTCCGGGATGAGTCTGTACCACAAACTTCACATACACAAGGACCGCGTAGGTCGGAGAGAGTCAGAACAGTACCTGAGAGGTATGGGTTCATGATCTCACCTCATGTAGATATTAATCTTATTGAGGATAATGAGCCGGCTACGTATGAGGAAGCGATACAAAATATCGATTCCGCTTTATGGCAAGAAGCCATGAAGTCCGAGATGGATTCCATGTACGCCAACCAAGTTTGGACACTGGTTGATGCACCAGAAGGCGTAAAGCCTATTGGATGCAGATGGATCTTCAAGAAGAAGACCGACATGGATGGCAACGTACAAACGTACAAAGCTAGGTGTAGCGAAGGGGTATCGTCAACAATATGGTATTGATTATGACGAAACCTTCTCACCCGTTGCCATGATTAAATCCATTCGGATAATGCTTGCAATAGCTGCATATTTCGACTTCGAGATATGGCAGATGGACGTTAAGACCGCTTTCCTTAACGGAAACCTTTTGGAGGATGTTTATATGCAACAGCCTGACGGTTTTATCGTACCAAGGCTTGCAAACAAGGTTTGTAAGTTAAATCGATCCATTTATGGATTGAAGCAAGCATCACGGTCATGGAATCAGCGTTTTGATGAGATCATAAAAGAATATGATTTCGTGCAAAACACAGATGACCCTTGTGTATACAAGAAGGTTAGTGGGGGAGAGCACTTACTTTTATTGTCCTTTATGTCGACGACGTATTGCTTATAGGCAATGACATTCCCATGCTAACGTCGGTGAAAGCTTGGCTTTCATTAAAATTCTCCATGAAAGATCGGGAGAAGCAGCCTTTATTCTTGGAATAAAGATCTACCGGGATAGATCTAGAAAGCTGCTTGGACTCTCCCAGAGTACATACATTGATAAAGTGTTGAAGCGATTCAACATGGAACAATCCAAGATGGGATTGGTTCCAATGGTACGTGGTACCTCTCTGTCTAGGACAGTGTCCTAAGACTAAGGAAGAAAGAGACACATGAGTCGGATACCGTTCGCCTCGGCAGTCGGATCGATCATATATGCCATGATATGTACACGACCTGATGTCCCATATGCTTTGAGCATGTGCAGTCGCTATCAGGCCGATCCAGGTGAAGGTCACTGGATAGCAGTTAAGAAGATATCCTTAAGTATCTTAAACGAACTAAGGATGCTTTCTTAATTTATGGAGGTGGAGAACTTGCGGTATCTGGGTATAACCGATGCAAGTTTCCAAACCGACAAGGATGACTACAGGTCACAATCCGGGTACATTTTTTGTTTGAATAACGGAGCAGTGAGCTGGAAATCTTCCAAGCAAGATACTGTTGCCGATTCAACAACAGAAGCGGAGTACATCGCTGCATCTGAAGCAGCAAAGGAGGCAGTTTGGATCCGAAAGTTCCTAATCGGATTAGGAGTAGTTCCGTTAGCAGCAGAGCCCGTTCCATTGTATTGTGACAATAACGGGGCTATAGCGCAGGCTAAGGAACCAAGGTCTCATCAACGGTCCAAGCATGTTCTTCGACGTTACCATCTGATTCGTGAGATTATACATCGTGGCGATGTAAAGGTCGAGAAGGTCACATCAGATGACAACATTGCAGATCCGCTGACGAAGGCTGTTCTTCAGCAAGTGTTCGAACGACACATACATAGTTCGGGTATTAGATGCTTGAGTGACTGGCTATAGGCCAAGTGGGAGATTGTTAGACATTATGTCCCATAGCATCACTGTTTGTAAATGATATTGTATTATTGTACAAAATTAACTATGTGATAATGAAATTGCCTTTTGCCGTTTTTGTAATATATTTACTTTGATATATAAATGGCGAAAGTCCATATGATTAATACCGGATTGAGATGATATGAGACAGTATAAATCCATAAAGGTTTAATCATTAAATATCCCTAGTCGGAGTATTATCGAGATCGGACATCGATAATGCGGAATAGACTAGTATTGCGCTTGTGCACGTTGTGAGGGCACAACGGCATAGTTCTCATATATTTAAGTATTGGATACTTATGCAAGTGCGATAGGAGGTTGTGTTTTACCGATGGTACGGAAAACAGCTTCGCTCTGGATAGACCCCACGAATCCCATTGGTAGTATGTCTGCGTGTCTATGGGAGGCCGCATCAGGGTAGGTGAATATGGTCTTAACCTGAGACTTACATCGCTAGTACTTGCGACAATCGGTAAACTTTGGTTTTGGTGGTTGGGGACCTTAACCGGTTCTGTGTACACCTCTTCTGGGTTTATCGAGAATCGTAGTGTACTGGATGTGATGTCGAGATGGAAGTATCGCTTCAGACATATGGAGGTGATGATCACGCAGGGCACAGAACTAGTACTCTATAAAAGGTTGCAACCGTCGGGACAATATGACCAGGTCAGGATTGTCCGATTTAAAGAGACTGGTTGCTTGATGTCCGATATATGTTTCGTACGGGGCAGACACATCTCCAGCCCCAGGCCTAACATGTGATCATCCGATACTGGATCGATGTACGCAATACTACGGTATACTACGCTTGATATAGATCTTATATTCCTATAAGAATATTTCTGGAGAATTGGGTAGGCATGGCGCTTTGCTAGAAGCCAACCTTGTCTTGTGAATCGGTAAGAACGTAGTACGAGGTACGTACGTGTTCGGATTATCCGACGACCGTATTTACTGCCAAAATATCCGAGATCTCTTGGGTCGCTTCCTGAAGATTCACCTATGATATTTGATTCGGACTTAATTAATCTTGGATTAATTGCGGAGAAACTTTATCTGGATAAAGTGCCTAATTAGAGAGAGAACGATTAATTTGGAATTAATCGATAAAATTATTATATTCGATATAATAATCGAAATTCGATTTCGACGCGAAATTAAAATTAGATTTTAATTCGGGCATACGAGTTAATTTAGAATTAATTCGTTAGCGACGTAAATAATAATTTCGCCAGGCGCAATTATTTATTTAAATTCGGATTTATTAACGTCGCGACGTAAGCTCGGTATTTCGGAAATATCGAACCCGAACGCGTGAGTGTGCACGTGGGCCCACTTTCATTTGGAAACGTGTGGGGCCCACATGACACTTGTCATTATATGCATTATTTAATTGATAAGGCATTGCATGGTGATAGTGTGCATTACACTCAAAGGTTTTGCATGGAGTTTGAGTGTTTGACACTCTAAGCCATTGCATTGTTTGTGTCATAAGTTTATTATTATTTAATAAATTTTATGACATAAATATAAATTGATTTTTGGTAAACAAAATCAATTACACAAAACTCTTTCTCTCTCAATTTCTCACCAATTGCCGTGAACACCATTGACAAGGGCAAAGGAAGATTTGATCTTCTATTCTCCATTTTTGCTAGCACAAGCAAGGGATCAAAGGAGGTGATAGGAAACCATCAAAGAGCTTGGAATACAAAAGCTTGGAGCTTCAGTCTTCTTCCTCCTCTTGGCCGAATCTTCCAACACTTGGAGCTTCCACCATTTGATCATCTTCTTCATCACATGCTTTGTTGTAAGTTGATTCCGCCATGCTTCAAGTCTTTTATATATATTCATTATCGTATTTCATATGCTTAATCTTGTTTGGGACATATTATAGAAACCAACAATAGTACCAACAGTACTACCGCAAAACACACAAATGTTTTCAACTCGTCTTCTTGAAGTGGCTTCCATGTTTTATTCTGGATATCTTCAAAAGTGGATGAATGATGAGTTGAATTTATAATACCTGAAAGGGGTGAGTAAAAATAGCACAAGTATCTTCCAAAGGACGATTAGTAGCAAAATAGTAAAATAGATCGTGATAGTCAACAAGATCTGGATCCTGTCGGAGAAAATAAAGGAAAACAACAAAACAAATCACATTATTAGGAAAAGATAAAGAGATATAATATTTACAAAAATAACAAGCTTGATGACGTCTATGCGTCAGGGACAAGCTTCCCATCCAATTTTCTTATAAATTGGCAAACATGGTCTTTTTGAGTCAGATTCCCGAGACTTAACTGTTGTCTTTCTTTTTAAATTGTGTATGTAATTTGCGAAAGGCTATGTGAACATGTCCACTGGGATGCGTCTCAAGAGTCGAAGATATATCATCTAAAGACTCCTTACTCAAGCCATCCCTAATGAATTCAATTTTGTCTTCGCGATTAATAGACACCATTCCTAAAGAACGACAACGAGTATTGCAATTCCATCATGCACATTTGTAACAAACACACATTTGTTTAGCTCTACGTTTCTTTGCATAGGTGCTTCTTCCAAAACCAGGCAGATGTGAAATAAAAGATTCAGAAGACTCACCTGCCAATCGAACTCGTGCTTCAATTACCCAACGAATATCATTGGGCATACCATGGATCGTCAGTAGTCTCATTCGTTCCAAGCGAGCTTTGTAAACTTTCAATAGAGATTTTTGTGGGAGAGAAGGAAATTGCTTGTGAAGATTTGCGAGAGCTTCTTCCATCTTGAAATGATTTAATCTGCAAAAACTAAACACACAAAATTAAATCACACTAAATCAAAATATATACAAAAATTGCATGGGTTGCCTCCCTGCGAGCGCTAAGTTTTAAGTCGTCAGCTAGACGTTACTTCTCGAACGTTTATGCTGGATCTGAAAGTGTAACACTTTCTTTTTGTCGCCCAAATGATTCTCCCCAGTAGTGCTTGACACGCTGACTGTTAACTTTGAATGTGTTGTTGGTATTGGGATCCAGTAACTCAACAGCTCCATATGGTAAAACCTGAGTGATCACAAATGGTCCAGACCACCTAGATTTCAACTTTCCAGGGAAAAGTTTCAACCTCGAGTTGTACAACAACACCTGCTGTCTTGGTTCCAATTGTCTGTGCACTATTTTTCGGTCATGCCATTTTTTGGTCTTTTCTTTGTATAATTTGGAATTGTCATAAGCCTGTAGGCGAAATTCCTCCAATTCATTGAGTTGGTGAAGTCTTTTCTCTCCTGCAGCTTGTGAGTCAAGATTCAACTTCTTCAGTGCCCAGTACGCCTTGTGTTCAAGCTCAACTGGTAGATGGAACGCTTTCCCAAACACTAATCGATATGGTGACATACCAATGGGTGTCTTGTAAGCTGTCCTGTAGGCCCATAATGCATCATCTAGTTTTGTTGACCAGTCCCTCCTTGTTGATCCAACGGTTCTTTCTAGGATTCTTTTGATTTCCCTGTTTGAAACCTCAACCTGTCCATTTGACTGTGGATGGTAAGCTGTGGCAACTTTGTGAGTTACTCCGTATTTGGATAGGAGTGCATCGAAGTATTTGTTGCAGAAATGAGAGCCACCATCGCTGATAATTGCCCGAGGTGTTCTGAATCGAGTGAAAATGTTCTTTTTCAGGAATTTGATCACAACTTTTGAATCATTGGATGGCAGTGCAATTGCTTCGACCCATTTGGAGACGTAGTCTACAGCAACCAGGATGTACAAGTTTCCAAATGATGGAACAATGGTCCCATGAAATCAATACCCCATACATCAAATATTTCCACTTCTAGAATTTTTGCAATGGTCCTTCGTTTCTCTCTCGAAATATTCCCTGTTCTCTGGCACCTGTCACATTGAAAAGCAAAAAGATAAGCATCTTTAAAAGTGTGGGCCATAATAAACCTGATTGAAGGACTTGGGCTGCAGTTTTGTTTCCGCTGAAGTGTCCGCCATATGGTGATGAATGACAGTGTTGCAAAACACTGTTGATTTCCTCCTGTGGAACACATCGTCTCAGTAGTTGATCAGCACACCGTTGAACAGGTACGGTTCATCCCAGACATAATGTTTGACTTCTTTGAAGAACTTTTTCCGTTGCTGAGTTGTCCATTCCAACGGCCATTTTCCTGTCACAATATAATTGACATAGTCAGCATACCAAGGGACTTCCTGTTGATTTATGGAAAACAATTGTTCATCTGGAAAAGTTTCTTTGATTGAAGGATCTTTGTCAGCTGTTTCTCCATTCTCGAGCCTCGATAGATGATCTGCCACCTGATTCTCTGTTCCTTTCCTGTCTCGAATCTCCACGTCGAATTCTTGCAGAAGAAGTATCCAACGGATCAATCTGGGTTTGGCATCTTTCTTTTTGATCAGATATTTGATTGCTGAATGATCTGTGTAAACCACCACTTTGGGACCCAACAGATAAGAGCGGAATTTGTCAAAAGCATACACAACTGCGAGCAATTCCTTTTCAGTGGTTGTATAGTTGAGTTGAGCTTCATTCAAAGTTCTGCTGGAGTAGTAAATGGTGTGGAAAATCTTTGCTTTGCGTTGTCCCAAAACTGCACCTACAGCAAAATCACTAGCATCACACATTACCTCGAATGGAAGGGTCCAATCTGGTGCTACAATGATGGGAGCAGAAATCAGCTTCTGTTTTAAGATTTCAAAGCTTTCTGGCATTCTGTGGTGAAGTTAAAAGGCACATCCTTTTCCAGAAGATTAAAGAGGTTTTGCAATCTTGGAAAAGTCTTTGATAAATCTCCTGTAAAAACCTGCATGTCCAAGAAAACTCTCGAATCCCTTTTACAGATGTTGGTGGAGGTAGTTTTTCAATTGTCTCTATCTTTGCTTTGTCTACTTCAATCCCTTTTTGTGAGATCCGGTGTCCAAGAACAATGCCTTCCTGTACCATAAAGTGGCACTTCTCCCAGTTGAGTACAAGGTTTGTATCTTCGCACCTTTGTAATACATGTTCCAAATTTAACAAACAATGGTCAAAAGAATCTCCAAACACAGAAAAATCATCCATAAAAACCTCCATACTCTGCTCCAGCATGTCTGAGAAAATGGCCATCATACAATGCTGAAATGTGGCAGGGGCATTACATAATCCAAATGGCATCCTGCGGAAAGCAAAAGTACCATAGGGACATGTAAATGTAGTTTTCTCCTGGTCTTCTGGGGCGATGGCAATTTGATTGTACCCTGAATATCCGTCCAGAAAGCAATAGAACTCATGTCCTGCCAACCTGTCTAACATCTGGTCAATAAATGGTAGTGGAAAATGGTCTTTTCTCGTGGCTTTGTTCAATTTCCTGTAATCCATACATACTCTCCATCCAGTCACTGTTCTTGTCGGAATTAATTCGTTCTTTTCATTGGTAACCACAGTAATTCCTCCTTTCTTTGGTACACACTGCATAGGACTTACCCAAATGCTATCTGAGATGGGGTAAATGATGCCAGCATCCAACCATTTGATGATTTCTTTCTTCACAACTTCCTTCATGATTGGATTGAGTCTCCGTTGATGCTCCACTGTAGGTTTGTATTCATCATTCATCAGAATCTTGTGCATGTAAAATGATGGACTAATGCCTCGAATGTCTGCTATAGTCCAGCCAATGGCTTTTTTATGCTCTCGTAAAACTCTTAGTAGCTTTTCTTCCTGCTCCAATGTTAGTGAAGAAGAAATAATAACAGGTAAATCAGAAGAGTTTCCAAGAAATGCATACCTGAGATGGTTCGGAAGTAACTTTAGTTCCAACTGTGGTGGTTCTTCAATCGAAGGTTTGATTCGATCTTTCTTTGGCAGTTCCAAGCTTTCAACTGGTGGTGTTACTTTGAATCGGAATGGTTTGTCAAGGTAATTGATACATTCCAAGATTTCAGCATCTAGTTCGCTGTCAGTCATATTGGTGATGCAAGCTTCAAGTGTATCTGTGGGATTTGGCTCAGTATTCTGAATGATATTATCAATAACATCAATTCTGAAGCATTCTTCTTCTTCCTTTTCATCGCTTGGAATTTCATAGCTTTGAAAACATTAAAGGTCACTTCTTAGTCCTGTACTTTCATGGTTAGTTCTCCTTTTTGCACATCAATTACAGTTTTACCTGTAGCCAAAAATGGTCTCCCAAGAATGATAGGTATTTCTTTGTCTTCTTCCATGTCAAGGATGATGAAGTCTGCTGGAAGGATGAGTTTGTCAACTTTGACCAGCACATTTTCAACGACTCCTCTCGGGAATGCGAGAGATCGATCAGCAAGTTGTAAAGATATTGAGGTAGGCATTGCTTCTCCAATTTGCAGTTTCCTGTAAATAGAAAAAGGCATTAAATTAACACTGGCACCTAAATCACATAAGGCCTTACCAATGTAATGTTCTCCAATGGTGCATGGGACTGTGAAACTGCCAGGATCTTTCAACTTCGGGGGAAGCTTCCTCTGAATGATGGCGCTGCATTCTTCTGTCAAAGCTACTGTCTCGTAATCTCCCAATCTCCGTTTCGTGAAAGAATGTCTTTCATGAATTTGACATAACTGGGCATTTGTTCCAAGGCTTCTGCAAATGGTATGTTGATGTGCAGCTTTTTGAAAATCTCCAAGAAACGAGCAAACTGCTTGTCCATTTTGCTTTTCTGAAGACGCTGAGGAAAGGTGGAGGTTAGTGATCTGTTCTGGTACTTTTTCCTTTGCTTCTTTTTCCTTTGCTTCTTTTTCCTCAATCTGTTTCTGGTTTCTTTTGGAACTTCTTCTTGAGATATTGGACTCCAACATCTTTGTTGATCTCAGTACCACTCTTTAAGGTAATGGCTTGACATTGCTCATTCCCTCGGTTCTTTGGATTTGGTTCTGTATTGCTGGGAAGATTACCTGGTGGTCTGTAACTCTGAGCATTGGCCAGTTGGCCGATTTGATTCTCCAGTGCTTTGATGGAAGCTGATTGGCTCTGAATCATGGCTTCATATCTTTTTAATTGAGCTAACATCTCTGCCATCACTGGTTCATTTATCTGCTCCTGGCCTTTATTCTGTTGCTGGAATCCAGGTGGTGGATAGTTCCGCTGTTGGCCTGAATTGTTGCTCCATGAAAAATTAGGATGATTCCTCCACCCTGGGTTGTAGGTGTTGGAATATGGATTGTTCCTCTGCCTGTTGAAATGTTGACATAATTCACCGTTTCTTCATGTTGATTTGATTCTGGTGCTCCTCCATATGGTGAACTTGTGGATCCAGTGTGAGTCTCCATGAATTTGCATATCTGATCTAGCTTGGTGTTGACTGCTGTATTAGCTCCAACCTCATATATTCCTGCAATTCTTTGAATCAAACTTCTTTCAGTTGGCCACAAAGAGTTGTTGTTGGCCATTTCTTCAATGAGTTCCCAGGCTTGATCTTCACCTTTTGCCATTAAAGCTCCTCCAGCAGCAGCATCAATTGTGGTTCTCATTATTCCAGAAAGCCCATTGTAAAATGTTTGGACTTGAAGCCATTTTGGATTTCATGGTGTGGACATTTCCGGAGTAAGTCTTTGTACCTTTCCAAGCTTCATAGAGAGTTTCTGAGTCTTGTTGCACAAAGGATGTGATGTCATTCCTCAGTTTTCCGGTTCTGGCTGGTGGAAAATACTTTGCAAGAATTTGGTGGCTAAGATGTTCCATGTTGTGATTGAACCTGCTGGTAATGAATGTAGCCAGGCTTTAGCTCTGTCCTTCAAAGAGTATGGGAAAACACGTAGTCTCATTGCTTATTCAGCTTCTCGGTTGTAATTGAAAGTACCGCAAACTTCCAGGAAGTTGCTGATGTGGGCATTAGGATCTTCAGTTGCATTTCCTCCAAACTGTACTGACTGTTGTATCATCTGAATGCAAGTTTTGATGTCACCCGCATTTGCTGGTAATGGAGGGAGTACAATACATGAAATGAGTCTGTCAACCACCGGAATGGTTCTGTCTCGAATGGGAATTGGTGGTGCAACCTCCAAAGGTTCAGGTTCCATGTTGACTAAAGCTTCTTGGGCTTCTCGCCTTTCTCTTCTCAACTGTCTGATAGTTCTTTCAATTTCTGGGTCAAACGGTCGTAGTTCAAAGCTTCTGGTTCAAAGCTTCTGGTTCGTCTCATGAAGTTTCTGAGAACCTGAAACACAAGAAAACAATAACAATAAGTAAAAAGAATTAGATACAAGTAAAAGTATCTAACCCCTAAACTAATAATAAAAGATAAATAAGTCCCCGGCAACGGCGCCAAAAACTTGACCGGCGTAAACACACACGTATAACGCAAGCGTACGTATCGTTCAAGTAGTATAAAAAGTATCGATCCCACGAGGACTTAATACCTAAGTTATTAATTTTATGAGGCTAAATGATTACTAGTATCTAACAGGTTTGTTTAATTGATTTGAAATAGCGACGATTCTAAATTTAAAGACAATAAAATAAAATTGTTTGAAGGTAGATTTTAAGAAAATTCAATATTAAAACTATCTAGGGTTGTGATTTATTCCAATATTATTTAAAGATAAAGTGGTTATTTTATAGCTGGGTAATATATTGATTTATTAATCTGGAACACTAATTTATATAAAAGCATCTTCCGATGGTCAATTACAAATACCTAGTATAATCCAATTGAACCATATGTCTATGTCAACCAAATTACCTAGATTCATTACGATTAAGTTCCAATTAAGACTACCCCCGCCCGACAGGTATATTCCTATCCTGTAAGGAAATCTATTGAAAGGGTTATCTATCCTTAAGGAAGATCGTGGGTTATTGAATCTAAGTTTTAAACTTAAAATCCCTATGTCTAGTTCATTTTAAGTTTACCTAATCAATTTAATTAATGACCAGTTAATTAAAGAGCATTAAGATTAAGACTCAATAAATAAATCTTTATATACCCATTATAATTTAACCCTTATAAACCGGTGATATTGGATTTAATCACAACCCTAGATACTAACTTAGTTATGACACATAGCTAGGGCTAATAAAACTTAAAAGACATAAATGAAAATGCTGAAAAGTAATTGCGGTAAAATGAAAATGCTGAAAAGTAAATTACAAATGAAATAAAATGCTAAGGCAAAGGAATTACTTTCACTACTACTAATTTAGATATCTCCCATAAAATAATATATAAACTGTGATAATATTTAACCAACCGACCAATCTGGCGGTATCCTGATTAAGTCAAATTAAGTCCAACCAGCCATATAGGTGGTAATATTTGTCCATAATCCAGCCATAAAGGCGGTACCAAAATAATTTACCAACCGACCAATATAGCGGTATTCCTTTATTAATCAGGTTCAAACCGACAGAAAATAAATTTACCAACCGACCAATATAGCGGTATTCCTTGATTAGTCAGGTTTAAACTAGATTAAAATAAATTTACCAACCGACCAATATAGCGGTATCCTTTATTATCAGTATTTTAAATAGTAAGTATATTATTTTTAAGGGAGATTAATCTAAATAGCAATAGTAAAATAATTACCTTTCACACTCCTAGCATAGGGAAGTTACCTCCGCATAGTGAATAGTAAAAACTGTAAAATAAAGAAAGTAAATTTATTATTATTACAGAATGTAATTAAAATTTACAAAACTAAATTAAAAGAAATTTAGAGAGAGAAAAAACTCCCTAATTACATAGGATTTGGGAGAGAGAAATGGTGTACTAAAAACTGAAAATTCGCGCTCTATTTATAGTAAAATTTTCACTGTTCGGGCACTGTTCGCGCGTCGCGACGCCAAGCAGTTCAGCGTCGCGACGCTGGATTCGTCGACGTGGCACAATGAGAAGGCGACACGTAGCAAGGCGGCTGACTGTACACGCGACACGTGTCAAGGCGGCTAATTCTCAATTATTATGATGACGTCATTGATGACGTCATGCTGACGCGGCGACGATGTGGCGATGACGTGGCAAGGCGGCTGACTGTTCACTGTCGGCACAATAGGATTGCGACACGTGGCGACACGTGTCAAGTTCTGATTGGCTGAGGCTGACGTGGCAAGTTGACTCGGTTGACTTATTGACATGTCTGATGATGTGGCACACACGTGGCAAGGTTGACTTGTTGACTGATGATGTGGCTGATGACGAGGCGACACGTGTCAAGTCTGAGTGTCGGCAGCATATGATGATGACACGTGGCACGGCGCATGTTAGCAGATGGTATGTGATGGTGACACGTGGCACGGCGCATTTTAGTAAAGTCAAACTTCTCAAATTGTTGACCGTTGACCAGGCGCACGTTAGCAGATTCGGCTCACGCTGGGCGTCGCGGCGCGCAGTGTTCCAGCGTCGCGACGCGCAAAAGACGAAAATATCCCTTCTGACGCATTTTTGTCCGGTTTTGCCCCAAATTGCCTCTAGTGCTGTCCAAACTTTATTTATCTGCAAAATAATAATAAAACACATCAAAACATTCACAAAACTCAAGAAACTATACAAAATATTAAGTTAAATGAGTGGGAAATAGTGATATAAATACCACTCATCAACACATTTATCAACAAAGGATGGCCCGTTTCTACAATAAGAATGTCTGAGTATGATATTTCCTCTATTGAGACTTAGTCCTAAGATGAGTCACTTTGAATACCAAAAATCCCGAGGAAGGTTCACTGGGTGCCAAGTGGGAAGGGTCATATAAGGTGGTGGAAATCATCAGGTCAGGTGCCTATCTTTTGGAGTAACTGGCAGGCACCCGGCTCAATAAGCCCTGGAATGCCGAGATACTGAGGAAATACTTCTAGTAACTCTCCCCCTTGAACTGCAGAATGAAATGTAAAAGAGGTGACCAGAAATCACCAATTAAGACTGAGCTGTAGAATGAAATGTAACGTCAATACTTGGTGGCATGAGTACGCCACCCTTCATGAATGAACAAGCTCATCTTAAAGAAGTTGTGGCAGTGGTTCGACCTGCCAAATCTTCGGATTCACTGCCACGATAGTTATTATAGAGTGGCAGGCAAACTGGCACATTAGGGGCACTCGGTCGGTTTCCAGGAGTGCCTCTTGCTTATTATGTGATGGCCACCAGGGGCAATACAGAGAGAGAAGAAGCTGACGGTGGGCCACTAAGAAACCAGGGTGCAAGTTACCGATCGAGATAAAAATTGTTCAGGCACAAAGGAACCCTGTCAAAAACTGATCAAAAGTGTAGGAAGGAAAGTTCAAACTAGAGAAGTATCATCGAACGATCAGGCGAAAGCCGGAAAAATATTGTAAAGCCTCTTTTGAAATGACCCGTAAAAAGTTGTAAGAAGAGAAGTGGATCCCATGAATATGAATAAGACTTTCCCTTTTTAAATTAAAAAAACTTGTCCATTTTTCTTGTTTGTTAATTGGATGGGAGAGGCATGTTCAATATTCTTGTGGTATGCTTGTGGTTAAGATAAATCAATGGGTGCTCGGTATCTAGGGAGGGCACCGAACCCGTGGCGTGCCAATCCCTGGTGTCATTGTCAAATCCCCTGGTGGAAGTGTTCCGATCCAGGTAACTTCACTTTTGAGGATCCAGAACGCATGAATGGATGAATTACATGTGGGAAAAGCGTGAACCTCACGTGGCACGCCAATCCATGGTGTCATTATCAAACCCCCGGGGCCGGATCGTTATTACCCCATGGCATGCATTTATGAGGAACCAGCTCAGGTAAGCCGAACACAGGGAAGATTCTACCCTTGTGAGTTATCTGGGCGATCCCGCTGAGAACCACTAGACGCATAGCACATGGACGGCCGAAGTGCCTCTGTGACTCTTGTAGCCTCGGGTAAACCGAACACATGGAAGATTCTACCCCTGTGAGTTATCTGGCCAATCCCGCTGAGAACCACCAAGCGCATAGCACGGGGACGGTCGAAGTGCCTCTGTGACTCTTGTAGCCTTGGAGAGACCCAACACAGGGAGGTTTTTGCCCCCGCGAGTTATCTGGCCAATCTACTTCGTGATCCGTAGCTCGGCTTACCGAGATATTGAAATTTATGGTTCAGAATTATTGTTTTGGGTAGCCCCAGGAAGGACGCTGTCTCGGGCACCCACTTTGTTAGTTTTTGAGTTTGTACGGAGTATTTGCTAAGTCACCTCCGTAGTGATAATATTGTCTGAGTCCTGATTTCGTTTTTGTGGATAACTTGGGTAGGGACGCCTTTACCAGGATTCACGAAGCACCAGAGGTTCTTCCCTCGCGGTTAAGTCTCACCTTATATCATTGGCTCGGGGCTGCATTCGTTTCACCGAGGCCATATTGTACCACCGGCTCGGGGCTGCATTCGTTCCGCCGAAGCCATATTGTATCATCACCTCGGGGTCGGGTTATGTCCCACCGAGTCTGGATATTTTTGGCATGAAGTCAGAGCATCTCCCCTATCGCCATGCTCTGGTTGGCACGGGGACGTAACATTCTCTCGTGGCCAAGTTTTATCACTAGTTCGTGGTTGGGTTATGTCCCACCGAGTCTGGATTCCTCTTTGACATGGGGTCGGAGCATCTCCCCCATGGCCATGCTCTAGTTGGCACGGGGAGGTAACATTCCCTCGTGGCCAAGTGTTATAACCAACTCGGGGTCGGGTTATGTCCCACCGAGTTTGGATTTCTCTTTGGCATGAGGTCGGAGCATCTCCTCATGGCCATGCTCTGGTTGGCACGGGGAGGTAACATTTCCTCGTGGCCAAGTGTTATCACCAGCTCGGAATCGGATTATATCCCACCGAGTCTGGATTTATATTTGGCTTGAGGTCAGAGTTTCTCCCTCATGGCTGTTATTCTGGTTGGCACGAGGATGTAACATTCCCCTGTGGTCAAATGTTATTACTAGCTCGGGGTCAGGTCATGTCCCACCGAGTTTAGATTTTTTCTTCGACGTGAGGTCAGAATGTATTCGTCATGGCCATGTTTAGTTGGCGCAAGGAGGTAACATTCCCTTGTGGCCAAGTGTTGAGGGCCAAGCGATCCCAAAAGATTGGAGAAATTATTCCAAGTATTGAACGGAAAAGACAGGCATACAATAATCAAAAGGCATAGAAAGTACAAAAGGTAAATTGAGAAATATCAAGTGTTAAATACAAAGGGCCCCCTCGGGGTCACCCCAATAAACATGCAGAGTAAAAACAATTTTCAGTTAGGCCACAGGGGCCTCGGACTAGGGGCTGTGCAGAAGCTTCTGGTACAGAGACAGCGACAAGAACATAGGGCTCCGGGACCGAAGTAGGTTGAACTGGTTCTAAGTGAGATTCAGCAGGGTCGACTGTCTCCGGCTCGGGTAGAATGCTCAGCTCAGGATCGACATGGGTAGAGGAAGGGCCCGCTATAAGTTCAGGGACTGGGGAATGGATGGGCTCAGCTTCTTGACCCATTTCAGGATCTTGGTCATTCCCGGAGGCTTCATACAGATTACGGCCTTACCTCTTCCATATAGACCTCCCCTTTGCATATTCTTACAATGGTGCGGACCATTTCCAAGTCCACTTCAGGTTGAAGTGCCCCGAATATCCCAATATAATTCTCCATTCCTTCATCTTTCACTTCTTCTTTAGCAGACTCCAGCCGACCAAGCTCCTCGACCTCCATCCTTCTCAAATACTCATAGGCTTTCTCCAGCAGGTCCGATTTGTCTTTCAACCTTTTTTCCGAGGAAGCCAGCTACCATTTCAGAAATTTGACATCATCATTTAGGCGTGTGGCCTCAAACTTGGCGTCATCCCCTTCTCTCTTCATGAAATCAGAAGCCCTGCGAAGAGAGGCTGCCATGGTCTGTGTTTCAGCTTCGGACTGCTTGAGACTGCAGACCTCCGAATTTAGCTTGTCATTCTCGCCCTTGACTATTTCCAGTTGCTTTGTCAACTTTTGTTCCCGCTCAGTTAGGCGACTTTGAAGCCTTTGTGCTTGACCCCCTTCTAAGAGTGTACTGAAAATCAGGTCCGGTTGGTGGACATTGCATAAACCACCTGCAAGGAAATGTGCGAAAGTCAGTAAGGGATGATGAAGTGAAAAAGTAGAGGATGGACGAGTTCAGCTACCTGGGCAAGGAAATCGCAATATTGCTCGACGATTTTCTCAAGGGACAGATCCTCAATCTCCTTTGCTTTCTTGAGACCGACCGTCTTTGCAATACGATTGACGGTTGGGAGGAGGTAGGTCAGATGATCCATCATCTTCTCAGGAAGGTCGCCGGTTCCTAGTGGCGGGAGGCTTTCGGTAGACTCGGTGGAGGCTGTGAGACGTTTGCATTTCTGGGCCACAAATTTCTTTTTGGCGGGAGGCTCCTCGGCATCGTCATCCCCGACCTGGTGGAAGTGTCGCTTCCAAGGTCCGGGGGAAGTTGGAATGGCTTGAGGAATGAAGGCCCCCCACAGAAAGGGACTGTAAGGGAGTGTCGGGCTGTTGGATAAGAAGACTCGGTTGTTGAGGATGCAAATGTCCTACGGATGACGAGGCAATGTGGGTAGCTTTGTGTCTGGCCTCAGGAGGAATGGGCGCAGTGAGCCTACTCCGAGCTACCATAGGTTTTCCTCGGATCGATCTGGTCAGTTCCTCGGTGATCTTATCCACATATTTCTTGGCTGACATCCCTGCAAGCAAAAAAAAAATAGATAAGTAAAAGAACGAGATAACGGAAAACTTCAGAGTTAAAACACGATAAGACATCAGGTCGGTCAAAGCCTACCAGACTTCTTAGAATGAGATGGTGGAATGTGAGGAATAAGGCCCGAGGCAGTTAGGGACGAAGGATTGAAGAGATCAGGAGCGTTACACCCATACACGGATGCCGACTTGATCCGTTCCCGGTTGCGACGGTGTACCTTCGGGATTTCTCCCCAGCAGGCTACGATACACGCAAAGATTAGAAGGGTTTCGGGTCAGAAACATGAATGATCAAGTCAGGAAATTACCTCTCACTCGAAAGACATTAGGGATCAATACGCTCGCACCATTCTCATACCAGAGCATCCCCCAAGAGCCTTGAATCCAGAACCATTTGTCCTTGAAATTTATATTTGTGGTCGGGAGTTGGGAGATCAGTGGGTCAGCCCGGCATAAGAAGAAAGGTAATACCAACCCTTGTATTCCTTCGGGTTGTCGCTCATCCGGTATAGCCTCTACAGTTCAAAGAATCCGGGCTCTCCCATACCAGCACGGCTTCATATCACGTGCATACCGAGCAGTACCCTCCATCCGTTCAGATTCAGCTGGCATGAGACCAGGTTCATACCGGCCAGTATTTTTGCAAAGTATGTTTGAATGGGCAGATGCAACCCCACTTCAATAAAGGCTTTGCACACCGCTACCTGACCTCTTTCGGGGCGGTTGACCAGATCACCGTCGTCTAGGACAAGAAGTTCGATGTCATCGGGAATGAAGTATGTTTCCCTCAACTCTTGCAGATCCGCCTCAGTCATGTGCGAGACTCGATCCATGTCAAGACCATCAAAGTCTAGCTCTGGACGGTGAGGCTCAGGTCGGACAACTCTCCGTTGGCGGCCATGTCTGCCCCCATCAGAAGCACAATGAGAGGTTTCATAGTCTCGATGGCTTTCAGACCCTGAGATGTGTATCACTTCATATCGGATCGGCATGTCGGGAGGAAGCATTTTGAGAGGAGTAGGGGAAGTGGAAGACTCGATGTCAGACATTCCTAATGAAACACAGGACGAAGAGGTTGGTCAGCGAAAAAGTCGGTGTTAGTAGAGTTTTGCCCAAAGGCCTATTGGTTCCTTCCCTACCAAGTGTCAAATCCTAGAAAGTTCTACAAACGCCCTAAGCAACACCATGATCTTAAGTTTCTCAAGTCACAATCACAAGTACACCAAAGAAATTTCACAAACGCATGCATCCTAAACTCGAAACCCAGATCAACCCGCCAAAGCATACATCCTTGAAACCCAAACTCATCCTCAAACCGAAACTACCCAAAAAAATCCACAAAAATCTAGTATACATATGAGCAAACAGAACAATCAACACAATATCAAAGATTATGAAACGACCAAGACGGAGATCAATAAGGAACTTACTTGTTTTAAGGAGAGAGAATGAACGGATTCTGAGATTTGAGGAAGATTTGCAGTCGTGAGGCACCCTTGAGCGAGTTTAGTTTGCTTTGAAGAATAAGAAGAAGTCGTAAAAGAAAAAATGGTGGGTGGGGCTCTTTTCAGGAACAGATCATGGTAATTCTGACCGTCGGATCAAAGTGAGTAGCTCGGATAGACACCACGTGTTAGGGAAGTTTGGCTTCACCAGTTAGGATCCAAACGAACAGACGAGATGAATGACTGTTCAGTTCCTTTGAAACGAGGTGGTTACATCATTTGGGCGCGCAAGCCACTAGGGTGCGACAAGTGGCGGTAAGAGAGGGAAACTCTAAGGCGATTTGACGCGCATTTAAGAGGGCAATGATGGTTTGGTGATTCCCAAGGGGCGGCTTTTAGAAAATCAAGAAATGCATTTATGGTGACGTGACAACTCCTCTGGGTAGTATGGGTTATTTACCGACTAGAGCACAGAACAGTTTGGAGAGCTACCGGTTCTAGCCGACCCGATGACAGTCCGTTTCTACACCACTTATATAGTTTCTGGTACCAACTCATCAACTGGTTGATACCAAGAACTAGGGGACAGATGTTGATAGTGATTTTTGGTCCTCAGGGTCCTCAGCAAGTTCAGAAGGGCATAAAGGGAATTTCCAGTCAGGCTCGGTAATCGAGGGCATCTAGCTCAGTAGAGTGGTCGGGCTCGGTCCTCATTTCCCAATCGACCCAATGAGTAAAAGTGTCTAGAAAAGCAGGGCGATGAGGGATCTCAAGTCCGATCGACCCGATAGCTCGGCATAACGGGATTTACAACTACCCGACCCAATCGGGGCAGGTCGGGGTGTATTAGGTCAGGTCGGGAAAATATTGATCGGGATCAAGTATCGAGGTATAAACACGGCTTGAGAACTTGCATCATCCATAAAGTCTTGATATGACAGGCGTAACTTTTAGGGCTATCTTCTGACACACGCCACCGCGTGAACTGGTGGATATAGGCTGGCATCATAAAGGTAGCATGTAGAGTATTCCAAGAAAAGGCTAGAGTTTGATGAAGTGTCAGATGGCACGTCTACTTTCGGCTGGCAGACTCACGTGGCTGACGTCACGAGGATGGCGGAACAATGTTATTTTCTTTAGTATATAAAGAGGTTGAGTGCAATTTTGTAGAGCTTAGCTATTTTTTTATTCTAAAAACTTGTAAGAGAGATAAAAAAAAAAGTCTACGCTTTGAGAAGAGTACGAAAGTAAGGTCGGCCACATCTGTAATAGTCATTTTTTTGCCTTGGTCGGTCAAATCCGACCACTTTATAAAAACTCTATTTCTTTGTGTTCGTGGACGTAGGTTGGATCTATTCCGCCGAACCACATTATATCCTCTGTTTTCATCAGTGTGTTTATTTTTTTCTGCTAAGTTTGCTTTTGGTTCCCAACAAATCAAACAAATTCACAGTTAATTGAAGATTGTTCGAGGAGTGAGTTTCCGAATTTACCCTTGAAACGAAAATCAGCTGTGAACAAAATTCAATAATAAAAATAGTATTTTTGCTAACTACAAAAGTATCAAATATTGATGATGCACGACTTGGCATACAGTTACACAAATTCAGCTTTTGTGTCGTGATTATGGCCTTATGCGCCAATGGCTACATCGGAATCAAATTCTTATAGGTAAGATACAAGGTTTATTATTTATGACAGGGAAATATATGTCTACGGATATGTCATCAGAAGGCTTGCTTCTGTTGGTGAAACTCAGGATGTCATAATGAACAGAGCTTCTGTCAAATTAAAGGAAATACACATAAATTATGCAGGAGTAAGTTATACATAGAAAAGGACACGTCATATACTTTTACAATTGTTAGTTACTATACTCCGAATTTGCCTATGATAATGGGGGAACTATATCTCTTGCAGTTGATTAGAAAACCATTACCAGCTTAAATAAAAGGTAACACATCTTACCTCCTAACTATTATTAATAACCCTCTTTTACAATTAGCTTATTATTCATTAACTAAAGATGTATGATTTTTTGGGAATCAAAAAGTAAAAGCTGTGTTCATGTTTCATATAAAATTTTATAAATTGATTGTGGCAGAAAAACTTGAACGTACACTAGCATTTTGCTAACAAGAGCCCAGCACCATCTTAAGAAATCAGCAAAAGCCTTGGCTAACAAGAGCTTGAGTGTAAGAGTAGTATTTATAAAATTCCCTTATTTCAATTTAATTTGCTAAGAGTTTTCTCTATCATTCAAAAATTAGCAATTTAATCTAAAATTGTTACATTGTCATTCATGTCATGCCAACTTTGAACGTGAAATCTCACGTCTTTAAAATTTGCTACGTAAAATGACATTTTTAAGTGACAGTGAATGAATTACTTATACAATGTGTTCCTTTTGAAATAAAGAAATATGAATAATATCTTCTCGCATGTAATATTTCATATTCTAACACTCTTCTATATCTAGTTTGACCTGTATAACAATTAAGTACATAATTAGAGTAGATTATATATATAATTATGTAATGATATCATCTTACTAATTCTGAATAATATCCATTTAAAACTTCATAAATGCCATATCCACTTTTTATTTTAATTCATTGTTCAATTTTATTTATTTTGATGTCATTTTTTAATCTTTGTATAAATGACAAAATACTGATATTTCACCAATATCATATATGAACCAACGATAATTTTTTTTATTACTATCAGAATAATTAAAAAAAACTAACAAACTCATTTTAAATGATCAATCAAATATTCAAATAAAAATCACAAACATCTATCTTCAAAGTTCAAACAAAAGCACGGGCACATGGCTAGTTTATGTTTAAAGGAATGGGTGTACGGAGTTTAATACACATATTCACCAAAACGGTACGTTTTAGTTGCTGGGCCTTTTTGCCCTTAAAAAAGTCCTTCGACAGGATCCCTGAAATAATGCGACAGCGTTTAAGGAGCCAAACAATATCTTGCTTTGGCGCGTCAACCGGGAGATCACGCCAGCAATCCGTGGATCTTCCGAGATCGTAGAATCAGAGAAAATAAACAAAAACAAAGCTTTAAGAATGGGTTTAGGTTTCGTTGTTGGAGTACTTGGAGTCGCTATTCTCGCTCATGCCGCTTATTCAACCATTCAATGTAATTTCATATCATCCAACTTTTACGTGTTTATATATGTATGTACGTTTTTTTATCGTGGATTGGACAAATTTTGATTTTGATTTTGATTTGGTGGCAGATAGGGGTTTGTTGAAAATTATGGAAGAGGAATTTTCGAATCCTCCTGTGAATGTGAGTGCTACTGTATTTTATATTCTTTCTTCAAATTTCTAAGTGTTTTCTTGCTTAAATCTTTTGATTTTCTTTCTGGGTATTCAGGTGGCGATTGAATTGCTTCTAGGGTTAGTATTATGCGTGTGGGCAGCACTGACCGTGCCGGGGAAATTTCTCTCCATTCATCCTGATTCCGAGGATAATAGGTATGCTGCTTTAATTTTGTTTGATTGAATTCGGATACAATATATTTTGTGTAGTCCAATATATGCACCGTCTTGTGTTATGTGCTCATTCTGCAATTTTTTGCAACATAAGCTTAGAAAACTTGCATCTTCGAAACAAAACTGATATAGTAAGACTGTAAACTTTATTTGAATTGATAGTTTGACTACTGTTGTTGTAATTAATTGATCTAGATTCTATTCACTTTACATGTGGAAGGAGAATCGGAGATGATATGTTATGTGTGCAATTTGAGTGAGCGTGTAATGGTTTTTTTTAGGATACTTCGAGGGATCTTATACCTCCTTTAGGGTGATTCGAGGTACCCTAAACCTCCTTGAAACAACAAAAGTTGCAACCTTAATGATCTTTTCAATGCCTTATTTCATTAATGTAGAGAACTTAAATAGCAGTTACAAGATAAGTGATAATCCTAATTAATGATGACTTCTAAATTCAATACTTGTTTTAGGATAACAACCAATCCCATTAACTTATCTCAATGTAATAGATAATGATAGAATCCTAACTTCTACTAATGATTTAAGACCTGTAAATATTGGCATCACTAGAATCCTAGCCATACTTACACACCAAGCAAACCTAATCAGCTCCTAACACTTAACTTCAGCCATGCATGTGAATTGATATGTTACGCAACCTCATATAGCTATAACACCTCAACTTCTCACATGTGCAGTGCATGACTAGTAGATTCCACAATATGTAGATTCCACAATATGTACATACGTAACATGATATATCTCAGGAAATTCATTCACATGACGATTGATTTCTAAGACCGCTTTCATGATGCTACAATAATGTGTGCTAATATCACTTGTTTAGTGTATAAACTTGAACAGTGGTGGGAATTCAAAAATATATCCCCTGCATACACAAATTTTATGGTTCTGATCATGCATAGGCTTATCTTATGTGCTTAATATATGAAGTAAAATTAAATATAATTGAATAAACTATCTGTTAATTGTTATGAAGGTATTGGCATATTAATGGTCCATCGTCCATGAGTATGAGGTGCCTAAATGATGGTGTATGATGCATATTGGTAGGCTGGATGTGACATATGTACCTTGTATGGCTAGATTTGAGTGTGTCCTCCCTTTTTTACCTAGACATATACAGGCATTTCCATATGAAAGATATTATATAATATTTGTCTCTGGCGATATCTTTTCATATTTGTACGTTTTAACATCACTAGAGACCATAATTATCACAAGCATGCCTAGGTGCACCTCTCATGGAGGAGCCACGATGCCTCCCGCCTGGTGGGCCTGGCGATTTGTTGAGTTGCGCGCCTCTATCGCCTAAGCATGGCGAGCGAGGCGCGGCTCCTTGAAATCATTTTTAATTTTTTTTTAAATACCTCAAACGTGAATAAAATAATTAATAATAATAAGATAAACCATAAACGGAGACATTATAAATTACATACTTAAGAAACAAAACACATGCTACTTTCAAAAAATAAATAATAATAATAAAATAAACTCTCAAAATCTATCTTTGAAGTTTTCTTCTCTCCCTCTCTCTCTCCTTTGTTGTTTTCTAAGTATTGATCCTCTATGTTTACTTTTCTTTTTAGTTGTTGCCATGTCATCTAAATTTTAATTAATTCTTGTATTATAAAAATTTAATTAATATTTTAAATTAGTTGGCAAATAGTTAAAACTTAATATTCTATAACATCATAAATAATCCAAATCATATAAATTCAATCAAAATGTAAAAAAATATAAAACTCAATCAACCATATCAAACATCAAAATCTCTGGTCAATTCATCAAACATCCTTTAATTAAGTGCATAATTAGAGGCCAAACTCAAAATCCAATCCAAAAACAAAAAAAAAAGTAAAACAAAGTTAAAGTTACTAAATCTTTTTTTCATCTTTCTCTAATTCTTCTTTATTCTATTCAAACTCATTATCCTTATGTTCTTCATCAGAATCAAAATCTTATTCATCAAGTTCTTTGTATTCAGCATTCCTAGCGCTTTACCGAGGTTGTAATATTTCATCTGCCCCAGTTGCTTCTCCAACCATCCTATAAGTAAGCCCCGAACCGGGCTGTATTTCATCATCACCTGATTCACCACCCTTAACAATCCATCCTTGTGCATTACTAGCATCTTTTGCGAGTAATACATCTAATTTCTTATCTTTCTCCTATTTGTGCTTGTTCTGCAACTTGGCATCAAATGAAACAAAGACTAGATTGTTTAATCGATTCACATTTAGTCTATTCTTTTTTAATCGTGTGAATTTACATAAATAATTTAAATAAATCAATTAATATTAAATTACTAATAATTAAAAAATAAAATAATCAAATATTTAACTAATGTTTAATATTTACCCCCTTAAAAGTGCTCCAATTTCGTTCGCACTAGGATAAACTAGTGGTTAATGAAAGTATCATTTTTTTCATTTTTAGCAAGTTAGGTGTATGATGTCCATATGTACGCCACCATGAAATTACAAATTTACATAAATAATCTAAATGAAATATACTAAATCTTATATAATATGCTAAATAATTCAAATGAGTACTTTATTTTTACCTGGATTAAAAACATCAATAGATACCCGACATGTTTTTGCCGCCACTTCTCTACCAAAAGCTTCATCTTTTGTTTTAAACGAAGTCAACTCCTCATTTCTCACCTTTCTTTCCATATCAATGTCATTGGGAAAGAAAGCCTCCACAACCGTAAATACCTCATCCATTACATTCAAACCAAATTCAATGCTTGTATCCTTAGAATAGTAGTAAGGATTTAATAGATAAGCGACACAATGCAATGGAAGAACAAGCCGACCTTCGATTTTGCTATCAATAATCTCCAAAATTGGCTGATAATTATTCTCAATATTGTTCATTGCCTTTTTTATCTCTTCTTTTACATTCTTTAGCTCTCCATATACAAAGCTCATGGATTGCTTTCTATCCCTATCAACTAGTCGAAGGACCCTCACCAAATGTGCAAACACCTTTAAACATTGAGTCACACCCTTCCAAAAAGAAATACTCATCACCGTGGCAAAGGTCGCTTTTCCCATTTTGTACTAGCAAACATGGTTCGGAGATTTTCTTTTTTCTCCATCAAACTTTGTAAAGTTAAGAAAGCTGAGGCAAACCTAATTACTCCCGACCTCACTATGTCCATCTATTTTGTAAATAATCTCATCATGGACAAAGGCTTGTGATGGGCATATACAAAAATGGTGAAACCCTTGGCACTATCAATAGTTTTTCTGTACCTCGACAACTCCATGTCCTAATGTTTTTAAAATATTCAACAAAGAACAAACTAACCTCTTGCTCTAACCCTATATATTATCTTCCATGACTGGTCAATGGTGGACAACAAGTTTCATGAAAATGCACAGGTCGTAACTCTGTAAATATACATAACAATAGAATGATGTATGGCAGATAAACCTAGGTTACCAAATTTCTGAGTTGCATGTCTTTGATTTATTGTGTATTGTTGGGAGTCACAATTGTAAAATGACAGCTAATGTGACTGCAAGTAATATATATATATATATATATATATATATATATATATATTGAGTCAGCTTCAGGTCCAGACGTCCAGATCGTCCGGATACGTATTTTATTCAATAAAGCAACAAGGCTTTATTAATTGACTCATAAAGTAAAGTTTTATTGTTCAAAACACTCATCCGAATCATCCGGACCTGAAGTTTATATATATATATTCTCTTTGGATCACTAACCTAAAGATTTCTATATTCTTTGAATACAGGATGGTTTCTTTGCCAGGCAACTTAGATTTCATGATCTTTAACCATCGTGGGAAAGCTTTCCCTTCGGAAATAGATATGAAGCTGAAACCCTGAGGCAGTTTCTTTTGAGTTTATGCTGAAACATCAGGGGATCTTTTTTCAATTGAGAGTTTTCATGATTCGAGGAGACCTCTTTCGGATATTTATAAAACTTGAAAAGGCTGAGGGGATATACATTTGGCATTTACCTATTGGCTTAACTATTTTTAGTTATTAAACTTGTCTTATCCGCTATTTGTTTCCCTTACCTTGTTGTGGTCTCTTTTCAAGCAGTGGACGATTTTTATTTGTTTATTGAAGTCTCATCAAGATGTTTGTAGAATGATGTTTGCAAATTTTAATGAAATTCAGGTCATTTTAATCTGCATTTTGAATTTGTATCATCCAAATTATGCTTTCGCCAGGAACATAATGCCTGATTTCTGGCCAGAAATGTGAACCGTCTTATGGCAGATCTTGCAAGGTGATGCCATAGCAACTGACAACTGTTGTGCCAATAAGTTCCCTTTGGTATTGAGATTAAAAAAGTATGATAGACAACCGATTATTCCTAAATTAATTTTATTTTATGTTAAAAATAATAACGGTGTAATTTTTTTAATAATTTGATAGTAAATAAAAATTATAATATCTTAATTTCTGGCAGATACGTGCATTTTTGCAGCAAAAATAATGCTTTTAGAGCTATTTTCTACACTACAGGCTTGATATCATCCAACAAACAAAAATTTAACGCAACCTTCAATGGTCTAAGATCACCAAACAATGCTTAATAAATATATCCACCCAAGGTAAAACTCACAGAATAAATTCCAAATTGGGGAATGCAGCAGGAGCTTAATGTAACAGAAATTTACCTGGGCCTGGCATGAGGAAAATGGTTGAACTTACAGGAAGTAAAATATTGCAGACAAAAAGTATCCCCCACATTTTCAAGATGGTAAACTGAAATTTAACATTAATACAGCTTAATGTCAACATCTCCAATTACATAAATGAAACTTAAAAGGAAACACCACAAGAGAACTTTTAACATAACCTTTCCATCACTACAAAAGTTCATCGATGCTACAAATCAACAATCCTCACTTTCCTTTGGAGAAAAGCCAGGTAGATGACCCTACAAGACCTTCTCAAGGGTGAGACCACATTCAAATCAAAATTACCAAATATCCAAACCATGCTATATTTATACCCAACAAAATTTTCCAAAAGAAAAACCAAAAAATAAAACGGACACGGGTTTGGAGATGGGAAAGGCTCGAGAGGAATAGCTCCAAGAACATGGATCAGCCGAAAAAGAAATGGGGCAGTACTTGCGCAATTTTCAGCATTAAGAGTGCAGTGGAGCAGCTACAGAAACATATTCACTACCATTTCAGGTGCCAAGCAAGAGATAGCAAAAGTAACAGAATCACAAACAGCTCTAGAACTGTGAAGAAAGGGCATTTCCCAGTAGTTGTGCTCAACAACGGTCAGGCACAGAAATTTTCTGTTCCATTAAGATACCACGCATATCCACCCTTTATCAAGTTACTAAATGCAGTAGAACAAGAATTTGGATTCAATCAAAAGGGTGTACTAGTCATCCCATGTGAAGTAAGCGAGCTGAGAAATATCCTATCGTTCAAGCATATTGGAATTGAGTAACCACACAAATTCAAATTGGTGAGTACAGCAGATCATTGTATTCATGATAATCATATCAAAACACATCTATTTAAAAAAAAATTGCAACTATAATGAACAATTCTGTCCGGAAACAAGAAAACTGGTTTCTAATGGTTAGAAGTTCTGCACCTAACTGATCATACGATATATTGACAACAAGAAGCTAATAGAGCAGAACAAAATTGAGTAACTTTATAAAGGCTTTCAAATAAATAATCCCTCTTAAATTGAGTGCTATAGGAGTGTAACGGATTCATCCACCAAAAAATACTAAAATGCTTTCATCAATCTTAGGATAATCAAGCAACCTTTCAGTACTGCATGGTCTGAGATTTTTTCTTCTTTCTATCTTGCCATATTTTTGTTGGCAATAACTTTCTTAATAGTATGTAAAAGTCTGCTTTCAGCTGTCAACTAATTGACATTGATGGTTAAAAAATGCAAAGAGGCACGCATAATATATCCATCTTATCACATAATAAAAAAAAAAAAAGACATTAGCTGTCATTAGTTGAAGCACAGAATTCAATATATCCATACACTACAAGTGTCTGTAAAATTACAACATCAATGGTCAAGAGTAAAAACTTTCATTTTCAAAGAATGAGTCTAGACATGAACAAGAACAACTTGAAAACAGCACTCACAAACCTATTAAAACTGTTAGCGTGGGATGGCAAGGGATCCCCAACGGTATTCCCATTAAATCAATATCACAGCAGTAGCATGCCCCCTAGCAAAAGGGCACCCAAAGCCTTCTGCTAGTGGCATTTCCTAAACTAAAACAACTTCTACTGAGCAGGCTAGTCATTAACTAATTTACAACTGAGTGAGTTCTTGTGGATTTTCTATAGATTGTTTAAGAATGAACTCAGCTCTTCTCTTCCTGTCATCCTTCTCACCATCCCACCCAAATGATGCACTTCTCCCACCACCTTTTTTCTGAAGACTTGAATCCAAAAATTCACCCAAATATTTCTTGCCAGTTCGAAATTTTAAATGAACAGCAGGCCTCCTGTCAGGAAGACACTTATCACCATCTCCATCATCACTAAATCCACCACCTTTCACTGCTTCAATAGCAGGAGCAAATGCCTCAATCAAAGACACATTGGTTCCCCCAGACACAACATCCTTAAGCTTTGCTGGCAAAACAACTGTAGATATATCTTTCTCTCCAGATTGCAATGGCTTAGCAATAAACGGGTTACTGCCAGTTTCAGGCAACTCTTCCTCCTTGTCATTTGCAGGCCCTGAGGCTGAAGTTCCAGTTTCACCATTACCCACCAATCTCTGCTGCAAACTCAACAACGCCATCTCTGCTTTTCTCCTTTGCCTTGCTTGTTCAATCTTATCAGCACGAGGATCCGACTTTCTCTCATTCCACATAGGTGTACAGATATACGTATGTGGATCAGGAAAAGCTGGCAACCAATTTGGAATATGCTTCCCAGGTGGTGTTTCATTCATTTCTTCAAAACTTGGTATCAATTTCTGACTCCTAATAACAGGAAACTGTGGGATTGGCTGCGCAAAAGGGATTTCATCCTTAGACTCCACAAACTCAATTATTTCTCTCACCGTCCCCGACCCCACAAGACATTTACCAATCTCCGACGCACCCATAAACCCCTTTAACACTTCTAAATCTTCTATTCCACGAATTATATCAAACAAATTACATTGAGTTCTACAGGCTAAGTTAGCTTGAAAGCTAGATGTTTTACCTAAGTCGCAGATGTATCGAATTGCAATGTCCGAAAGAGCGTCCAATGCTGAGTCTTTGAATCCCTGAAAGCCCACACTCTCACATATCTGTGCAACCGCCATTTTCGACACTGCTCGACCGAAGTCTTTGGCCTTAGGTCTTTCTGATGACGTGTCGATTCTGGATTCGCTCTTTGATGTGCTCTCACCACCTCCATTGTTCATGTTCAAAACCTCATATCAAACCTAGGGTTTTATCCCAGTCTCTCATTATTCACTTCATTAACACCCCACTCTTGGACGGAATTATTTCAACTGGCACTGCTAAAAAAAATCCATTTCAAATATCATTTTCCCTTCTCGTTTATCCCGCTTTCTCGGCGAGGAGCAAAATTTTGGAAAACCCTAGAATACTACAAAATTTGAAAATCTGGCACAACTACTCAGCTAACAAATCATAAAAGAATTTTATCTCGTTTGAATTGACAACCCTGAAGAACCAATTTGTTATTCAAAAACAGAGAATCGATACCTTGAATTGAAGAAAATTGAGCTAAATATTGAGACAAAAAAAAACTAATTAAAAACCCTAGATATGAAAAAAAAATTGACCTAGTGAAAAAGGAAAAAACAAAAATAAAAAATAAAAAAGGGGGGGTTTTGGGGATATGGAGGGAATTTTGAAAAATTGAAAAACAAATTGCAAAACCCAAAAACGAGGAAGTAGATCGCGTTGGGGAGACGATGAAATGAAGCTTTGGTGGGGTTTATTTATAAGCTTATTTACTTCACTTTTTTACCAGTACTCGCTCGCGTACAGAAAGTCTGTACTCGCTGTATTTTGTAATGTAACGGGCCTTGTGCATCAAGAAATATGGGCCAGATTTTGATGCAGCAGTATTACTATTAGAACCCCTCAAAAGTTCCAATGAAACTCTTTTCTTATAATACCCCATTCAATAAAAATTATATTATTTCTAAATAAACACCCAGTGTAATTCCGATAATACCCTTTATTCTACTTTTAAACCCAACATTGCCTCCTTGTTTTGCTCATCCACATCAATCATCATAGTCTGCACATTCAAAAGCCCGTTGTATCACTGTTGTTTTGAATCTCTATTCCAATTTAATAGAATCGAATATACTGATATTCGGAATCATCACTATTAATAAAACTATCAGATAACTCACTCGATGCGCGGCTCATTTTATTAAACACAAATATAATATATATTAAATATAAAAAATAAAATTAATTAAAATCATACATTTAATTATAGTTGTCCATATAATGTAATTTCTTTAGCATTTTTTCAAATTAACAAATGCAATTTCTAACTTATTTCATTTTATAACTTTTTATTGATAGAGAATAAATCTATTAGTGCAAGTATAGATTTAGCTAGCTTAGAAATATTTTTATAGTTAACTTAATATAATTTAGAACTGTTGAATTTTTACTAATATATAAGTGAGAGTTAATAAAAAAAATATGAAAAATAAACATTAATAATTTATTTGAATTAAATACACATTTATTTAAGAAACTTTCGATCATTAATAATATAAGTTTTGAGATTGAAAAATGTGAAAAGTTGAAATATTAATAACTCATTTAAAATTGTATGTATTTAATTAATGTATTTTCATAAGTAATAATTTTGGAAAACGAAAAGTTTGGAGGATATGAGAAAATAAAATATTTGTGGTGGAAGAATATAATAAGTTAGACAATAATAATTTATTTTAAATATTAATAATTCACACGCATACGTGGACAACCTTAAAGATAAAAACGCCTCCGTAGATAGCATAAAAAAGAAGTCATTTCTCAGCTTTTATATAATTTATAGATTGAAATGATTGATTTATGATAATTAGTTATAAACTTGTACATAAATAGAGAAAAAATAATAATATTTCGAAAAGAAATGCTAAAAGGAACTGATGAACAAATCAACATAAAGATGGGTTTATAATTTTTTTTAACTTTCTAAATCATTATCCGTATACAATGTATTTCTACTAGTGATGGCAATGGGACGAAATTTGTCAATCTCGAGCCCGTCCAATTTACAAAATCGGGACGAAAAATCATCCTATCAGTTTCAGAACAAAAAATCATTTGTCATGTACTGCATCTCATTAAAATTCGTCTAATCTCGTTAAATCTCATCACATCCCGCTAAATCTCATTATATTTTGTTGTCTTGTCTCGTCCATTTTTTAAAACAGGATATAATTTTAAGTCTCAAATCCCATCCCAAATGAGACGGACGAAGAAAATTATCATATCTAGTTTCAACTCCAATTGATTATGAATTTCCTGATCTATATCATATTGACAGTAAACTCAATCATTTTAACAATCAAGTCGAGAAGAATATTAAAGTAGTTGCTGCTGTAAGACTGAATCTTTTGTAAAGAAATTGAATCAAACAAAAAGCATTAAAAAGAAAATAGTGGTGGCCGGACGGCTGCCCACCGAGGCTTGGAAGACGATTTGGCCACTGACTTTGGGGTTGGATTGACTGGTGGCTGACGCAGATGTCGAAGCGGCATGGACTGCAGTGAGTTGTGACGGAGGCTGGGCAATGGGGAAATAGAGGAGGAAGAGAAGGAAAATGAACTGGCCGGACACCCCGGTTATCCTTAAATAAAATAAAATAAAATAAAATAAAATAAAAAAAAAAAAAAGCAACAAATTTGAATTTTTATACATTTATCTTATTATGTATCGGGATGTTTAGTGGGTCTGGCGGCACGGAACACGATAATAGATATAATTTTTTATCGGTATATGTGAGCATGATACTGCCCACATGTGGGTTGAGCTAGGGTTAGATTTTTAAGCACGCAGACCATGAAAGTAAGTAAGTATAAAAGCTTATGAAAATTTTATGATTTAATTTTTATTGGATTACACTACTACATTTACGTATTCTTTAAATAAATGAAAGTAAATTAATGACAATAAATCTAATGATGTTTTGTTTTACCTCCATTAAATTGAATTTGTATCATTAATTAATATTATAATAAAATTTAAATTATTAGTGAAAACTGAATTGAATTGTATTATCTTTCAGTGGTATGTTATTTGTTACATTTTCTTATTATTATTAGTATATTTATGTTATCTATTCAATTTTAAATTTCAATTATATTTTCTTAATATGCCTCAATTTAATCGGTCAAAGTTATTCTAAAAGTAATTAATAAAGTTTAATTTTTATTTAAAATATTTTGATTATATTTTGTAAAAATATAAACATTTGATATAATGGTAGATATGCACTTAATTTAAGTTTAAAATCTTGGATTCAATATATATATATATATATATATATATATATATATATATATATATATATATATATATGGGTCGGCTCATAAGCACGTGGGCCAGGCCTACCTTTAGCAAGTCGCGCATGGCAAGACATAACCCTCAAACTTAATGGGCCAGATTAACACAATACGTGAGCCCGCATGGGCTCAATTCCGATGGGCCAGGCTTACACAACACGATTTGTTGGACATCTATAGCCATGTGTGACTCAAGATTGGTTGATTGGATTTCCTTTAGATAATTACACTCTTACATCTCTTAGTTTAGATTTCTTACATGTGCGTCCCAAAGATTATATTACGGCTCTTATTTGAAATATTTTTTGTATTTAAGTTGAAAGTTAAAATTTGACATTCTAACCTAAATTTTCATTAATTTCCTTAATTACCCTTAGTAAATTATGAGTTCTACAAAAAGATTGGCCTTCAAATGATTGGGTGATCAATAAGATATCTCACATCAGCTGAAAATAATTACTAGGTTATTAAAATAAGTTTGAGGCAACGCTCTTTTAGGAAAATGCCCTATACCTAATTTGCGGGCGATTTTATGTACATGTATTTGTAATAAAATAGGGTTCTGCTTTTATTTATAAATTCACATTAATCAATAAAATGACATCAATCATTATATATACCATTGTTTAAATATGTTTAATGTGATTTATATCTATATAAAAATAAAGTCATTGGAGTAATAAGTTATGGCTTTAATGTATTATGAGAATCTTTACTATTAAATGTTCATAGTCATAGGTTTATGAATAACCAGGACATTCACAAACCCGATAAATTAGCATGTTAGATACGATATGCCTTTAAGTGGGATAGCTGATCTTTTTGAAATCTTCTTCTTTCCCATTTTGATTTTCTTTGACTTCCTAGAAGTCTTTGAATAGCTTGCTCCACAATGGAGGTATAAAGTGAGATTTCCTTTCCTCAAATCATGCTATATCGTGGGTAACATGTTATGAAGTTCTTCATAACTGGCTTGCATCGAATGCATATGAAAGTTTAACACAAAGTCAGCTTAAGTACCATGCAAAGAAGACAAAATTAAATTTTGGCCTAGCTGTTCATCAATCACAATGCTCTATCGTTCCAAATATCAGATATGAATGATCATGTTCAAAATATGAATGTTGACCGCTCCTCCATCCTTGAGCGTAGCATGAAATAATTCCTTAGACCTCCGATATATTTCTATTTCTTGATTTGTTTCAAACAACTTCTTGAGTGTTATCATAATGCTCCAAGCATCAGGTATATCTATGTATTGTCTGAGTAAATCTGGAACCATCAATCCCAAAATGTAGGATTTCACCCATAGGTTATCATCCTTTCATTTTTCAAAAGTTTCTCGCTTTTTAGGAGTGAAATCAGGATCAATTTCAACAGGAAATGGATTGATCGTCACATAGCTCAACTTTTCGAACTCTAAGACAAGACGGATGTTCATTTCCCATAAAAAATAGTTATCGGTTCCTTTCAGTTTATTAGAATCCAAAAGTCACGTTAATAGATTTATGACAACCATCTATAAAATAATAATTAAACATTAGCATAATATTTTTCATTTCAATATAAAAACACTAATATGATTATGATTTTTTAAATCTATTAGTGTCATCCCACTACTTTACGTAATTCTGTAATTTTCTTAATGAAAAAAATAGAAATTTGACTATCAAAATTTCATAACATGAAGTGGATCCCATGACATTTACTCCAGCCTCATAATAATGATGATTTTGACCTTCATAAACTCACTAGGTAGACCTCCAAGGTCAATCACATTCATGTGATTCCTGGCTTGGCCCTGAACCGTTTCTTATCCTCATAATAATGACGATATTGGATTAAGACGTGTTCAAGTGTATATTTGTTAATGTGCACTAATGAGCTTCATAAGTACACCCTCACAATAATGACAATATTGGGTGATTACGTTAACTCATCACGCTACATCTAATGGTTTACCGAAACAACCTAAGTTCTGAGCACTTATACCCTCACATTATCGATGGTCTTAGGCATAAGTATTAAGAACTCATTCATCTCCGTATTGACAAGATGGACCATCGTATAATGCTCCAACATTATTAATACTATTACTTAAAATAAAGTAATCACATAATCATGAGATATTTATGACAATCAAGTCATTAACATGAATAAACATTCTAATTTAAAACATGCAATGCATATCCAATATGATTTATGCATAATTTAATTAAAATTACAAGGACATAGATTCAAATACATGTCAAACATGCAACATGTGTTGTGTGGTTAAGACAAGCTCTGATATTATTTTTTGGGGTGGATGTGGGATCCATAGGGTCGAATCGGTCTCCCGTGCAGTATATCCAATATGATTTATGCATAATTAAATTAAAATTACAGAGGCATAAATTCAAATACATGTCAAACATGCAACATGTGTTGTGTGGTTAAAACAAGGTCCAGCACACCTAATGCCCATGCTGCGCATGCATGCGCAAGCAAGCAGCTTACGCATGCATGCACAGCTGCTGCTTGCGTTGTAAAGTAGAATGCGCACAGAAGCTGTGCTGCTGTGCGCTGAAGCATTTTTCATTTTTTTAATTTTAATTTAAAAAAAACTTAAACTCCTTTTAAAATCACCCAAAATAATTTTAATTTCAAAACTAACCACAACATATGTTATAAAAAAACATATATATATATATATATATATATATATATATATAAAACTAGATTTCCAAACTCTAATTTTATATTTATGTCCAACATAAACATTTTGACCCAATCACAAGAAAATTATATTTATACTTCCAAAGCATCCGTACACAATTAATTAGCCTAATTTCAACTTCAAGCTATATTATTATGGATCCAATACATAATTCATCACTATATGTCTCACTAATGATAACTCACTAATGAAAAATATAGCTTTGGAGAAGATCAAACTTACCTAGCAAGCTTGATTCCAAGATCCAATCTTTTTCTCCTTGTTGAAATGTTGTTGAGAACTTCCAAAACTAGAAAGCTTGGTTTCAAGATCCAATCTTCTTCTCTTTATTGGTGTAGAGAATTCCCAAAGCTAGCAAGCTTGGTTTCAAGATCCAATCTTCTTCTCCTTGTTGAAATGTTGTAGAGAACTTTCAAAGCTTCTCTAAACACTTCTTTTACTTAGGCTAATATCTCAAATTCTTGCTTGTTTTTAGCTTTCTTAAGCTTGATTAAAACTTTGCTCAAGCTTGCTATTTATAACAAAACTTATGTAATTTTTAATTAATCAAATATTAGGTAGGCTTAATCAATTATGTATAATTAGGTGTCACTAATCACATTTGTCTACCACTTTGATTTAATCCAATTAAATCAAGACAAATTTTAATGAATTAGTTTTAATGTCTACCACTTTGATTTAATCCAATTAAATCAAGCCAAATATATATATTATTACATATTACCAAAATATCCTCAAATGGTAGAGATATTTATGAAATTACGACAAAGCTCTTGTGTAATTTTGGATTAATCCAATTGGGTCAAAGTAAATAATTAATGTTATCCAATAACACTTAATTATGTTAGTTAATAATTATAAAATCAAATATTATTTATCATAAAAAACTATCGGCTTCCCAAGTACTCAACGAGTACACTTTATATTGTGGGACTCTCTAAGTCCAAATAAGTTTGTCATATAAGCCTAGCTTATATGTACGTAATTCAACCACCTCCGAGTTTGCGAAGAACACGGACGACTTTTCTGAACTATACAAGTCGAAGTCATCATATATATTTATCAATCATTCTGTCGTAAGCTATTCGAGTTGTGTTTAGGAAACATAAATTACACTGTCAAGTTTCCAAGGCGCACATCTCATGTCGACATGTCCATGATTCTTTACAACTAATCATAAACCATTTCTGATATATGCGATCCACCCTAAGTGATCGGCTTTGGCCAAAGTCTTAAGAATCGTGACTTACTCACATGGATACCTAGACCTCTTATGGTACATATACGGGCCGACGGATCCTATCTTGATAAGCATTTGATTAACAAATGTATCGATCCACACCCAACGAACATCTAACGGTCAGACCATGAAAGGTCTCTGACATATATGACATCTAAGTGTGGAGGAACACACATAAAATCAATTTTATCATATGGTCAAAGAATCACACATGCTACTCAAATTGAGGAGAATCCTATTGACGATGGTGTGTACTTCCAACAACTAGGAATCACATGTGAGTCATTCAATATTCATTCCAACGAATACCCACATGTCTATACGACCTTCCAAAGCTCATTGTACATCGGGTTAAACCATTGGAACTCCAATTCCAATATACGACATATGTTAGTCTTCTAGGTTATAGGAATTCGATTGTATTCTAAAACCAACTAGGAATATTTACTTTAAGAATAGTTTATAATAGTAATATTATCACAATATCGGATCACCCAGTGTTCAGTATTACTACACGACTATTCTAAGGTCGATATCATTTTCAGCATATTTATATATCAATCTAATATGCATAATGACATTACCATTAATAATGTTTGAAATGAAACTGTAGTTATTTTATTAATAAAAAAAATATAATGTACAATAAATTATTCGGATTGACGCTCCAAGCACCAACTCCAACATGTTTAACATACTTCGTGACTTTCACGGATGATAAGTCAAGATATGGATATGTCTATTTGATGAGACATAAATTAGAAACATTTGAAAAATTTAAAATATTCTGAAACGAGGTAGAAAAATAAACTGGGAAATTCATCAAGTGCTTTCGATCAGATCAATGTGGTGAATTCATAGCGACGAATTCAGAAGTTATTTAATGGAGAATGAGATTCTCGCCTAATATAGCCCACTAGTATCTCCTCAACACAATGTTGTATCTGAGTAGAGAAATCATACTTTATTGGATATGATACAATCTATGATGAGCTATATTGATCTTCCATATTACCTTTGGGGTTACACTTTACTTACTGCTGCCCATATATTTAACAAAGTTCCATCGAAATATGTTTCTACAACTCCATATCAGATATGATACAATAGAAATCCAAATTTTAGATATTTAAAGATTTGAGGTTGTCCTGCATACGTTAGAGTTACGGAGCGGGATAAACTAACACCTAGGGAGTATGAATATAGGTTCGTTGGATATCCTGAAAATTATTTGGGATATCAATTTTACAATTATGAGCAACGAAATGTATTTGTTGCTCGTTTTGCCACTTTTCTTGAAAAGGAAATTTTGAGAGAAAGTGAGAATTGTAGAAAGATTGAACTCGATGAGTTTGATCCCAACATTGAGGAACCTGAGATAGAACCAGAGATCCAACTAGGTGAAGGTTCTACAACACAAGTTCTACGTAAGTCTAATAGAATATCAAGGCATCTAGAGAGACTATTTTTAACGTCTGATGTGAGTATTGATGTTCTCTTCTTAGAGGAAACAGATTCGACTACGATTGGATATCGATTCTAGAAAATGGCAGAAAGCCATGAAGTCCAAGATGAATTCTATGCATGACAATCAAGTTTGGGACTTGGTTGAACTTCCTGAAGAAGTCAAACCTATTGGTTGTAAATGGATTTATAAAAGGAAGCGTGAATAAAGCCCGACTGGTAGCGAAATGTTACACTCAACGTCATGAGATTGACTATGAGGAAATTTTTTCACCAGTAGCCATGCTAAAATCCATTAGGATTCTCTTAGCCATTGCTGCATATCATGACTATGAGATATGACAGATAGATGTGAAAACCACTTTCCTAAATGGATTCCTTGAAGAAAATATCTATATGGAACAACCAGATGTTTTCGTATCCAGTGAGACTTCAAACTTGGTTTGTAAGTTCCAAAAGTCTATTTATGGACTTAAACAAGCATCCCGAAGCTAGAATCATCATTTTGATGAGATAATTAGATTATCTGGATTCATCAAGAACGAGGAAAAACCATATATTTATAAGAAAGTTAGTGGGGGCATGATAATATTCCTTATTTTGAATGGAGATGACATATTTATCATTGAAAATGATATAGGATTGATGCAAAGTATGAAAGCATACCTTTGCAAGAACTTCTCCATGAAAGACATGGGTGAAGCTTCCTATATACTGGGTATAAGGTTCTAACGAGATAAAGTAAGGAATCTTATAGGGTTGTCGCAATCCACGTACATAGATAAAATATTAGAAAAGTACGGTTTTACCAACTACAAGGCAATAAATATACCTTTTCCGATACGACATACATCTTTCGAAGAAAATGATACCTCAGACTGAGAAAGAGAGAGTTAGAATGTCTAACTTGTCATATGCTTCTTATATTGGAAGCATTATGTATGTTATGCTATGTACGAGACCTGACATCAGTTTCGGTGTCAGTGTGACTAGCCGATATCAATCTGATCCAGGTAATGATCATTGGACAACTGTGAAACATATCCTGAAATATCTTAAGGGTACTAATGATACATTTCTCATATATGGAGAAGATGAGCTACAAGTTAAGGGTTATACAGATTCCGACTTCCAATGAGATCCACACGATAGAAAGTCTACATCCGGATATATATTTCTCCTTAATGGCGGTGTGGTTCATTGGCGATGTTCAAAGCAAGGCTCAACAGCTGATTCCACCACTGAGGTGGAATTTATAGCGGCTTTGGAAGCCGCTAAAGAAGATGTTTGGATTAGAAATTTTATCACAGAACTTAGCATTGTGCCTAGTATTGTGGATTCGATCCCACTATACTGTGATAATAGCGGATTATTGCGCAGACTAAGGAGCCGAGAGCGCATTCCAAGTCTAAACACATGGAAAAAAAATATTATGTGATTATAGAGATTATTGAACGAAAATGCATAATGGTCTTGAAGGTGCAAAGACAAGACAACATAATAGACCCGCTTACTAATGCCATACCTTTTAAGTTATTCGATAAACATGTGGAGGAGATGAGACTTCGGTACCATCCGAATTGGCACTAAGCAAGCGATATTTTGTTGGAGTTGGTGCTTGGACCGCCAATTCGAATAATATATTGTACATTATATTTTATTATTTATTAATAAAATAACTACATTTTCATTTCAATCTTATTAATGGTAATGTCATTATGCATATTAGATTGATATATAAATTAGCTAAAAATAACATCGACCTTAGAATAGTAATGTAGTAATACTGGACACTGGGTGATCCGACATTGAGATAGTATTACTATTATAGACTATTTTTAAAGTAAATATTCTTAGTAGTTGGTTTTGGAATATGATCTAATTCCTATAACCTGGAAGACTAGCACATGTCGTATATTGAAATTGGAGTTCCAATGGTTTAACTCGATGTACCATGAGCAATGGAAGCTCATATAGAAATGTTAGTATTCGTTGTAGCGAATATTGAATGACTCATGTGTGATTCCTAATAGTTGGAAATACACACCACCGTCAATAGGAATCTCCTCGAGTCGAGTAACATATGTGATCTTTTGACTATATGATAACATTGATTTTGTGTGTGATCCTCCACACTTTGATGCCATATATGTCAGAGATATTTCATGGTCTGATCGCTAGATATTCTTTGGTTGTGGATCGATGCACTTCAAGTGCGCATCAAGATAGGATTTGTCGGCCCGTATGTGTATCATAAGGGATTTAGGTATCCATGTATGTAAGTCACGATTCTTAAGACTTTGGCCAAAGCCGATCACCTATTGTGGATCACATATATCAGAAATGGTGTTCTAATTAGTTGTAAAGAATCGTTGATATGTCGACATGAGACGCGCGCCTCAGAAACTTGACGGTGTAATCTATGTTTCCTAAGCACAACTTAGATATCCTACGACAGAGCGATTGTTAAACATATATTATGACCTCGACTTGTATAGTTCAGAAAGGTCGTTTATGTTCTTCATGAATTCGGAGGTGGCCAAATTGCATACATATAAGCTAGGCTTATATGATGAACATGTCTGGACTTAGAGAGTCCCACAATATGAAATATACTCGTTGAACACTTGTGTAGCCGATAATTTTTTATAATAAATAATATTTGATATTATAATTATCAACTAAAATAATTAAGTGTTATTAGATTACATTAATTATTTATTTTGACACAATTGGATTAATTGAATTAATCCAAAATCACGCAAGGTTTTATTGTAATTTCATAAATATCTATACCATTGGAGAATATTTTGATAATTACAAATATATATAATTATAGGTGTATTTAGCTTGATTTATTGGATTAAATCAAAGTGACAGACAATGAACTAATCCATTTGTTTAACTTTATCTTGATTTAATTGGATTAAATCAAAGTGGTAGACAAAGATGATTAGTCAAACCTAATTATACATATTTGGACAAATTGGATTAAGTCCACCTAAAAGTTGATTAAGACTTTTATTAATTAAAAATTACATAAATTTTGCTATAAAATACAAGCTTGAACAAGTTTATAATTAAGCTTGAGCTTAAGAAAGTTAAGCTTGTGAAAGCTAAAACAAGCAAAATTTAGAAATATTAGTTTAAGTAAACAAAGTGTTTGGAGAAGCTTTGGAAGTTCTCTCCGATATTTCAACAAAGAGAAATCAAGATAGGATATTTGAATCAAGCTTGCTAGCATTGGAATCAAGATTGGATGTTATAGTCAAGCTTGCTAACTTTGGAAGTTCTCTACAATATTTCAACAAAGAGAAGAAGATTGGATATTGGAATCAAGCTTACTAGGTGAGTTTGATATTCTCTAAAGTTATATTTTCATTAGTGAGTTGTTTTGATTAATAAAGCATATAGTGATGTATTATGTATTGGATATATAATAAAATAACTTGATGTTGAAATTAGGCTAATGAATTGTGTATGGATGCGTTGGAAGCATAAAAACAATATGCTTGTGATTGGGTTAAAAAGTTTATGTTGGACATAAACATAAAATTAGAGTTTGGAACTCTAGATAATAGCTTGGAACTATGGCTACCATTATAGAATCACTTGACCACCCTTGAATGACCTAGAATTGTCTATGAGTTACTTCATTGTGAGATTCTAATTTGGTTTGTGTTTTAGATTCAAAATTTACGCATGTACATATTTAGAATAAATTTATATTTTTGTAAAAAATATTTGATATTTTGAAAAACATGATTTTATTCTTTAACATGTGTTGATGTTGGTTTTGATATTATAAATAAATTTGGGGTATTTGAAAGTGTTTAGGGAAGATTGGAAGAAATTAGGGTTAAAAACCCTATTTCCTTAAGCTCATGTTCCAGATAGCTGAATGATATGTTTGGAAAACAATTAAAAAAAATATGATCAGCACGTACTGAAATTTATTTTCTCCCGTTTTTGAGTTTCCGGACTCCGATTCAGCCCCGATTTTTTCCTATTTTAAAATACACCCATGCTCAATTACCAGGGGTTAGACCCACTTTCATTGCGCGGGACACCAATCCAACCCAAGGGGTCCCACATCCGCCCCAAAATATATTGTCATATATCCATCTCCCACTCACTATTTTAAAACTTAAGTTTTCTATTTAAAATAAATCATATTTTAATTTTTAGTATTTTTCTATTAGATTATGTAGGATTAACCTAATCTATACTTGTGTAGGATTATTGACTTTTCCAATTTTAACCCATAAAATCAAGTTTACTAATAGTTAAAACTAATTTCTAAAATTCGTTTTAACTAGTCTTAATTTTTGTGATATTCTAATTTCAACTTTTAAAATTAAAATCACTAAAATTGGTTAAACTAGAATTTCAAAATTTTATTTAACTCTTCTTAATTAAACATTTTAACTAATGCTTTAGTTTTTTTTTTTTTTTGAAAATTCAACTCCTTAAAAATAAAAAAACTAAAATCCGTTAAATTAAAATTTCAGAAATTATATTAACTAATTTAATTAAACATTTTAATTAAACATGCATTATTCTATTCCATTTTAAACTCTTTAAAATTATGAAATGAAAAATCTTCTTTCATTAATATGTCATCAAATAATGTAACTGCATGACATGTGAAAACACATGAATAGACATCCTAAGTTATATGATAAATTACTGTACACAGGATATCATGAGCATCGATCGACACCCAATGAATAGGCGAAGGCTCGATCTAGATTTAACGGTGACGTGACTGTTGTCAAAGTGTGGAGGATCACTCATACATCCATGGTGATATCTCAAGTCAAAGTACCACATATGCTACTCAATTTGGGAAGATTTCTATTGATGTTGGTGCGTCATCTATTAGGAATATGTCTGAAGAGTCGTTCAATGCTCATCAAATGAACACCTATATATCTATACGAGTCTCCTAAGACTCATGGTTCATTGGGATAACCAAATCTCGATATACGACATGTACTGGTCTCAAATGATTTTACTAATCGATCAATATCAACAAATCTCGACCAAAAATATTTTTTGAGAATATACTACAAGTAGTGACACATCTTATTGTCATTTACAAACCTCATTGTAACTTTGTGACTACTGTATATTCTCTAGTCTTTTTCCAATGTATACATCACTAAACCTCAATTATTTTCGATCTAAACTAAATTAGATCGAATATGTATATAAAAGATAAAAGATGGTACCATTAAATGGGTAATATTATGGAAAATAATGATTGCTCATATTCATTAACAGGTCATAAATATGATACAGATTGGTGCTCAGAGCACCAACCCCAATAATTTCGCCTATTTGTTATAGTGTCAATCCATGATATCATATGTATTTTCCAATGTGCATCATATACTCATGACCCTTAAAAGCTCATCCCCAACACACATGAAACATGTAACATAAACTGAGAATAGAAAGTAAGTCATAAAGATGACCTATCAAGTGAATCATGACAAGTTAAAATAACTTAACATAGCATAAACGATGAATTTGCTTCTTAAAACATGAAACCTGATTCATGAGCTTCTGAAACGTGAATCGTAATACTTGTAACACATACCGTAATTCGTATTCTATGATCTAGAAGCTGTGACGATGACTGAAAGCTCACAACTACAACCCTAAACATGGATTTGCAAACTATAAACATAATTTGAAAATTGTATATTGTAAATGTGTCTGTGAGCTGTAAACATGACCCGCATATTGCATCATGGATTGTAATTGTAACATGCACTGAAACCCATAAACATGAATGTTAACTGTATACATGATGTGCAAACTGTGAACTGAATCGTGGATTGGAACTATAAATATGATTGTAATCCTCAAACATGACTTGTAAACTGACAACATGGTTTGTAAACTGTAAACTAAACTGAAAATTATACACTTTATTGGAAACAATACTCTACACTGAAAACTATACTCAATACTGAAAATAATATTTATTTACTGGAAACTATGCTATTTACTGAAAACTGTGATATTTATTGAAAACTGTGCTTTTACTGAAGTTGTAACTTTATATTGTAATAATGAATTGTAACCCGATAATATGGATAAAATTGTAAACGTGATCTGAACTGTAAATCATGAAAACTATTTTCTTGAAAGGTTATATATGCAACGATCGGGATTGAGATGTCTCGCCCGCATCGTCATACGTATCGAGATTCAGTCGTCGCCCCCACGTACGCTTGTACATGTATGAAAACATGAAAACTTCACTAATATCATAACCTAAGTGTGTAACCCACCAAGCGGGACCTAACACCGCATAAGCAAAGGAAGCTGAGATATAATATATAACCTACTTAACGAGAACCTAGTATCGCATAAGCGGGGGGTAGCTGAACTGTAACTTTAATAGCCTAAGATGGTTTTCTAAACAATTAGGCATGCCGAACTGTAATAGCATAAGAAGGTAATCTAAAACATCCATTGACCTCAATTTGCCAAACCATAGTTTTTGATCACGAAGGAGTGGCGCATGTTTCGAGTGGTGGCCGGCGGCGACAGTGCATTAAAAATTACACCCACCGACGGCGGTGGTTGGAGCTGCTATCGACAATGGCCTGAAACTGTCAACCCTAACCCTAAACCTAATTGACAACAAATTTCCAAACCCTAATCGTAATTGACCTCAACTTACCACTCTAACCCTAATTAATATCAAACTGTCATACCCTAATCCTAATTGACCTCAATTTGCCAAACCATAACCCTAACCTAATTGAACCCAAATTCCAAAGTCCAAACGCTAATCAAAATTTTTTGAATAAAAAAAAAAACTACCTAGCGATGCTTAGCCCGTATGTCTATCAAATAAGATGTCTTAAGTAAATATAACAAATGCTGATAGGTTAATGGTGCCAATCTTATTAATCAATACAATTATATGATTTTACATTTGGATCTAGGTCATATAACTAACGACATACATACATTGGATGATGAAGTGGTTAAATACGTAATTTTCATGTTTTTGGATATTTACCATCCAATGGATGAATGACACATACATTACCTATGATGGAATCTCTTGCAATATTATTTGGGAAGTGTAGTATTATTAAATGTTTATTACCAATTAGAGAGTACCATACAAATTTATCAGTTGAATTGATTTCTTTCGAGGTCCTTCTAAAGACTATCAGATAAGATGTATTAAGTAAATATAACAAATGATGATAGGTTAATGTTGCCAATCTTATTCATCAATGCAATTATATGATTTTACATTTGGATCTAGGTCATATAACTAACGACATACATACATTGGATGATGAAGTTGTTAAATAAGTAATTCTACATGTTTTGGATATTTACCATCCAATGGATGAACGACACCATACATTACTTGAGATGGAATCTCTTGCAATATTATTTGGGAAGTGTAGTATTATTATATGTTTATTACTAATTAGACCGTACCATACAAATTTATCGTTAATGCATATTATTAGGAATTACATAGAAAAATTCCATAGGGATTTTATGATCTTTTATGAGTCATGTGTTAGATTTTATACTTGACACCTTGTTTGGATGAAGTGCATCATGATTTAGTAATGTATGGTATGATATGGTATTGTACTGTAATTACCGTTACCATGTTTGGGAAGATGGTATAGTATGATATGGTTAAATAATCTATTTTTGTATGGTTTGATGACATGGTATGGTTCCAAAAATGATAAAATGATTAAAATACCCTCAAACACATAAAGTCATATAAAATCATATTAAATCCAATTTTTTGGTCCATAAATTAGATTTAATTAAATGCATAAAAAATTCTTATTAAAATTCTATATCACTTCAAAAGTTACATAAACTAGTATCACTTCAACTTCTTATTAAAACCCCTTTCATTAACCAAAAATTAAAAACAAAAAATACAAATGGTATAAACGATTATTGTAAGCACAAACAGAAAATTTTATATAAATATGAAAAAAATATTATCTAGGTAAAATAGTAATCAAAGCTTACTCAGTAAAGGAGCCAACCCTAATCGAGATGTGAGTTTACCTATTTTGTTTATTAATATAATATATTTTATAGGGTAGAATTGACATTTTAAAATTTTATTAAAGATATTTTAAGAAAACAAAATTATAAAACCATGGCAAATCACCAAATTCATGGTTTAAAAAACTTTACAAAATTCATGGTTTTCAAACCATGAGATTACAATGAGAAACGATACCATGAATCTGACAAAACAAACAACAATTTGAATTATATTATAATATATGAAACCATGACAACAATGAAACAAACAAGGTGTTAGGGAAATCCTATTTACTTGCAGTTCTGGTTAAACCCTTATGAATGAAGATGAGGATAAATCATAAGGATGCGTTTCGTGGCACCATGTTTAGTGTTTTATAAAAAGAGGTTGCAATTAAAAACACTTTTCATTTTGTTTGGCAAATCTGGTTCCTTAAAACTTCTCAGAGAAACATATCCAATGGTGCTGTTCACGTTGGCTGGTTAATGGGATCCATGAATTAATAAATAGAATAAGTCACTTAACCAATAGACAAGTCTTTTGGTTTAGAAATTTGAGTCCTAGTTGTTAAGTCTCGGCAGCTGGTTCGGTGACTAGATGATTTATCCAATTTGTTAATTTCCTGGAGTGCATTGGCAAATTGTCTTTTGCTTAAAAGGAAGGCACTTATCTTATCAGACATTGTTAATTTGTGGTAATAAGTAATGACTGGTCATTGAGTTATATACAACAATACTCATTTGGTCTGCAAGCGGCCTAGCTTTAGATTTCTGTAAACTCTGATGTGCATCTTGTGGGTGGATTATATTGCTCTCTCCATTTCAGAATATAAATTTTGCAGCTCTATTTTCTTCTTCTTTGGATTCTGTTTGTGCATCTGGTGGTAGTATCTTGCAGTTTTACCTTTGTCAGATTCTAGTTTCTCACATTCTTGCATGTGTTTTGTCAATTTCTCTTCTTGCCATGGGAACATGGACAAATTTGGTCTTTTGTCTCACATTTTGAAATATTTGAATATGCAGTTGGCATGACAAAGCAATGTTATTTGAACAGTACCACTGGAAGAAAGCAAAGGAGAAGAAGCAGCCATACAAATTTAAGGTCTGTTGTTGGACTTCTCTAAGCTAAAATATAATAAAATATAATATTTGAAGTACCTACAGCATATTACGACCCGAAGGTCACAAGTTCGAGTCGCGTAAACAGTCCATTTGTAGAAAAAAAGGGTAAGGATAAGGCCGTGTATATATCGAATCCTCCCCATAACCCACAGTGTGGGGAGTCTTGTGCGTTGCACCATCCTTACCTAAAGCATATTGTTTCTATCCTAAGTGGAAATTCTATGCTCTCATTCTCTCTCTTCTTTTCCAGTGGAACGAGTACATGGACAGGGACCTCCGAGACTCGTATTATTTCAACTGGCCTGTTTACTTCCCTTGAGACTGTTCAGTTATATAAGTGTGTGTTTTGAATAATGAAACTCGTCTCCTCGCCCTCCTGTCCCCAGTTTCCTGTTAGCATGTATCCAATTATTCAACTGGATTCAAAGTCCATTAATCAGTTGGAGAGACTTTGTTTATTATTTGTTACAGTGAACACTATCTATTTGATGCCAATTTAACTATAATTAATCTAGACTGTCAAAAATGTACTACTTATTAGGAGTACGTTGTCTCTATTGAAAAAGGCACAACATTCTCCGGAAGATAACGGTCTTGTTTGGTACT
>SKCR01036483.1:0-47863 GCA_019454045.1 Zanthoxylum bungeanum | reverse complement strand
TAATTTTTCCATGACTTTAGATCCATTCCCAAAGTTTGGGTCATTCAGATACAAGACATAATGTGCTTGATGACAGAAAAATATGGATCATTTTTGTATCAAGCACGTAGTATATTGATCGACGTTAGACGGTGATGGAACTGAATTCGACTCGTTTCTAGGATCAATGTCAAACCACTTGCTTATGAAGAAGACAATCTGACGATTAGGCCTGTAAATCAATTCAATAAATCCTTGTAGGACACCGTAAAAGTCAATAGTACTGTCACCATGGTCTCTTGGAATTGTAATCCCACAGTTTTGTGTTGAGCTTGAAATATCTCTTTGCTTTGTGATAAATCGCACAGCATTAACGATACAACCAAAATACTCATATGAATGTCTTGTAGGACAATAAGATAGTGACATTATAGCACTAGGGGAGTCGACATCGCCATTTTCAATCTTATTGTTTATCTGAATTGCATGTGAAATCATTAATTATAGAAAGTAAGATATACTATATGCTGAAAATGTTTGGGTATGGAAAAAACTCACAGTTGCCTCAAACCACTTAAGAAATGTCATTTGTTGCCTCTCATTGATATTTTGGTTGTTGTTGCTGCTACCAAGAACAGTCTCATTATATATTTCTATATTAAAAAATGATAACATTGCTTTAATTTCTTTAATTTCTTGGAGATTTGTCATTTAATGTCATTAGTTTACCTATTTTCCTTTATCTCATGTGACATGAAGATTTCTTTCCGTCATGACCTATCTCCATTTCTTTATCAGACTTTATAATTTGGTGATCAGGTATACCTTTTGTGGGTTGGCTACAATTATTATTATCAATGAACTTGATAATTGGATTTTACTGCCTTAAATGTAAAATATTATCACTTTTATTCATGGTGATTTATGCAATTTATTCCATTGTCCGGTTTCATATTTATCACTTTTATTCATCGGATATATTAGAACGAGAAGAAAGTTTGGAGGCTACGTCATCTTTGAAACAAACAATGGCTTAGATTCATTTATGAATCAGGGTGCTTCAGTGTGCTGCCCTTACACTAATTATTTTATACAATTTGTCGACGTTGTGGACGTGGTTTCTTGGTGAAGATTCCTTCATCCATTAACTGATATTTTTTATTTCATTCTGCAATTCAGTCTTGTTAGGATATTACAGATGTTGGACTCTGACTGGGAAAATTGTTTGCTTGCAGGTTCCTGAAGAGAAACTTATAGTTATCGTGGAGGTGAGTTTCTTGGTGAAGGCACATGCATATGTTTTGTTGCCTTCAAATCCTCATGCCTCTTACATAAACTTGAAAATTCTTTCGATTTATGGATGCTATGAACTGTGTTTTTTGATTTTGTCATGAGAAATCGATTTCAAATAGTTTGTTCATTAAGGTGTATCATATTCTCCCTCATCGTAGCTTCTAATTCGACAATTAAAGATCATTTCAATATTCTTCAAGTACAACTAATAAAATATTAGGGCTTTGTTTACTAAATATGCCTCAACAATTGACCCTTCTAGTCGTCCCTTTTTCATACGTATTATTTGTACCGCCCTAATACGCTGAAATATTTAGCAACAAAACTAATAAGATATTTATGTTGGAGTTGGTGTTTGGAACGATAATCCGAATAATGTATTATACATTATATTTTATTATATATTAATAAAATAACTAAATTTTATTTTCAACTTTGTTAATGGTAGTGTCATTATGCATATTAGTTTGATATATAATACATTGAAAATGACATAGACCTTAGAATAATCATGTATTAATACTGGACAGTGGGTGGTCTCACATTGGGATATTATATACTGTTATAAAATATTCTTAAACTAAATATTTCTAGTCATTAATTTTGGAATCCGATTGAATTCCTATAACATAGAAGACTAGCACATGTCGTATATTGGAATTGGAGTTCCAATGGTTTAACCCGATGTACCATGAGCAAAGGAAGTTCATATAGACATGTGGGTATTCGTTGAAGTGAATACTAAATGATTCACATGTGATTCTGTAACACCCCAGAAATTCTGATTACTATTACTTTATAGGAGACATAGTACATGATATAAATCATATTCAAGCATGTATGTACTCATAAAATTATATTTCGGATGTTCGATAAATTCTTCGCAATTCCGATAAGAAATTTATTTTAAGATCCCATACAGACACTCCTTGGTTTTAGGGCCGTAATATTTTCATACAAACTTAGATTGTTATGGATTTTATACGGCCGAAAATCTAAGACAAAAATCTACAACCCTAATGTTGAACACTTTTCCAAATAATAAGCAGAACTAAGCCGATTATGGTCATTTATCCAAACTTTCTATGTTGAGATGAAATTGAGGAATAAAAAGGAAAAATTCCATGATAACCCAAAAGGCCCATTACCCTTCTCATTTGGTCCAATAGCTCTAAATATCCCAATAGCTCTAAATATCTACTAAGATCCTTAGATTCATCCAGACATTACAAAACTAAGCAAGAATAGAGAAAAAGCCATTGACCCCTAGTATATAAAAGGAGCACTATTCACTCATCCCTCAAAAGAGGAAGAAATAAAGAAAACATGAGGAGGAGAAAGAAAGAACATAAAGAAGAAAGAAGAGCGAGAGGTGTGCAATGTTATAAAAAAATTTGGAAGAAAATTAGATAGACTCCAACACAAATCAAGCTTAGAAAGAAGAAAGGAATAATGGAGGAGTTGGATGGAGAAGAAGAAATTCAATTCAAGGTGAGAAAGACTTAACCCAAATTTGAAATGATCATGATGTGATGTTTTGAAGATTAATAGGTATTATTGGTTAAGATTGATGATGTTTAAATGGTTATTGTACTAGGAAATTGATGTTGTGAGAAACCCCCAAATTAAGAGAACCATAGACATTGAGATATTATTGGAGTCTATAGAATTGGATATGGTAATGTTAGAATGAATGGATTGTGTTTGAATTGATGTTACATAATTAGATTAGATTAAGTTAAGGTGAAGTTTAGGGCGATAATGTTGGTGATTGCCTTAAACATTGTCCTTGAAGAATTAGTGTCAGGCATTGGAATCGGGCAAGCGTCTCAAAGCGTGGAAATCAGAGGCTCTGTCTCATGCTCTAACCTACCTCAGAGTTTTATCAGCCTCAAAGTCTGAAAAGAGTCTATACCTTAGAGTTTGAGAAGAGGCTCAGCCTCAGAGTCTGAAAAGAGGCTCTGCTTCAGCATTTGATAAGAGGTTATGCTTCAGAGTTTGTTCTGAGGGTCTGCTTTAGAGTCTGATCCAAGGGTCTGCTTTAGAGTCCGATCTGTGTGTCTGCTTCAAATTATGATCAGAAGCTTTGCTCTAGGGTCTGAATCCGCCTCCTTGTCTGATCTTCCTTAAATTATGGAAAGAGGCTCTGCCTCAGAGTTTGAGAAGAGGCTATGCCTCAAAGTTTGAAAAGAGGCTCTACCTCAACATTTAATAAAAGGTTATACTTTAGAGTCTGATCTGAGGGTCTGCTTTACAGTCTAATCTGAGGGTCTGCCTCAGAGTCTGATCCAATTGTCTGCTTCAGAGTCTAACCAGAAGCTTTGCTCTCGGGTCTAATCTGCCAGAGGGTCCGGTTAGAGGCTTTGTCTCAAAGCCTTACCAGAGGCTTTGCTTCAGAGCCTGACCAGAGGCTTCGCCTCAAGGTCTTATAAGAGGCTTCGCCTTAGAGCCTGATCAGAGGCTTCGCCTCAGAGTCTGAACTAATGGAAGTCACGACGCGTAACCTCTGGCGTCGCGACGAGTACCCTTTTCCAAAATCGGATTTAACCATTTCAGTTTCATCTTAAGAAGTTGAGGGTACTCTAAGGGTTCGTATCAGCGTTTAAACACACATTATATCACATCATAAGCATGATATGTTATATAATACTAAGAGTTCCAAACACTATCCCACGATTTAGATTCTAACCAAGAATATCAATTTTAGATCATCACAGGAACCGTAATTCCCTTCGGCGTAGCAAGATAATACTAGCTAGACTCCAAATCAGTTAATGGATACTTTTCTTTCAAAGTTGATTTGTATTTACTTGTTACTGAACAAGACTTACTTTTAAATATTTTAGGGCATTAACTAAATTGATTTTCACTTATTTCATAAGTAAGAAGGTTTAAGAAATTTTGAGATTTTAAAGCTTAAGTATTTATGATTTTGGAGGCAGGGGAAAAACCCACCTCAGCTTTGACTTATGGAATTGACGGATAGAACATGTGCACATGTAGAGGAATGGCGGGACGATGATAAGTAACTGTTAGACAATTATTACCCATAGCATCACTATTTGTAAAAGAAATTGTGGTTTTTGTACAAATTAACTATGTTGCAAAGGAAATTTCTATTTTATCATTTTATAATTAGATTACTTAAATATATAAATGATAAAAGTCCTTATGATTAGTTCCGGATTATAAGATATGTGACAATATCAATCCACTAAGGTTTAATAATTAAATATCCCTAGTCGTAGTATTATCGAGACTGGACATCGATAATGCGGAATAGACTAGTATTGCACTTGTGCGCGTTGTGGGAGCATAACGACATAATTCTCATATATTTAAGTATTGGATACTTATACAAGTGTGATAAGAGGTCATGTTTACCGATGGTACGGGAACATCTTCGCTCTGGATAGACCCATAGGAATCCCATTGGTAGTATGACTATGTGTCTATGGGAATCTGATTCAGGGTAGATGTATTTGGTTTTAACCTGAGACTTGCATCGCTAGTACTTGCGACAATCAATACGCTTTGGTTTTGGTCGTCCGAGGTTTTAACAGGTTCTGTGTACGCCTCTTCTAGGTTTATTGAGAATCGTAGTGTATTGGGTGTGATGTCAAGATGGAAGTATCACTTCAGTCATATGGAGATGATGATCACGCAGGGATACAAAACTAGTACTCTATTTTGTTTCAACTATCGGGATAAGGATAATATGACAAGGTCATGATTATCCGATTAAAGAGACTAGTTGCTTATGATCCGATATATGTTTCGTACAAGGCAGACATTATTCCAGCCCCAGGCCTTGCATGTGACATCAGATACTGGATCACAATACGCAATACTACGTATACTACGCCTGACAAAGATTATATATTCCTTAAAGAATATTTCTGGAGAATTGGGTAGGCACCATGCTTTGCTAGAAGCCAACCATGTCTTGTAAATCGGTAGGAATGTGGTACCGGGAACACACGTGTTCGGATAGTCTGACGACCGGATTTACTGCCAACATATCTAGGGATCTCATGGGCCGCTTCTCGAAGATTCACCGATGACGTATGACTCGAACATAATTAATCTGGGATTAATTATAAGAGAGAGAAAATTAATCTAGGATTAATTGCGACGAGAATTTATCTGGGATAAAATTCAATTAATAGAGAGAGAACGATTAATTCGGAATTAATCAATAAAATAATCTATTCGATATATTAAATGAAATTAGATTTCAAAGCGGAATTAAAATTGGATTTTAATTCGGGCGAACGAATTAATTTAGAATAAATTCGTTAGCGATTTTGGTAATTATTTTACGAGACATTATTATTTAATTAAATTTGATTTAATTAAGTCGCAACGGAAAATTCGTTAATTCAGAATTAACGAACCTGAGCCCGAAGTGTGTTGTGTCACCCGAATTGAATTTTGAATTTAAAGTGGGGCCCACTTCACTTACATCACTAGTCACTTTTGTGATGGAAGTTAAATCAACTTTTTGTGATGTGAGTCCAATCACCTTTTTGGTGATGGAGGTGGTTGAGAGCATTAAATGGATTTTGCTCTACACACACTTGCTTTTGGTTTTGAATAAACCATATACAAACTATTGTATTGACTTGGTCATTAGTGGTAATGGTTTTAGAAACAAATACAAAAAGAAAAACACAAAGCTCTCCTCTCTCCCTCTCATTGTCGTGAGTTGCTCTCACATTTGGGGAAATTTTGTTTCAAATTTTCTCCATTGCTAGCACATCAAAGAGTCATTTTAGGTGATAGGGAAACCATTCCCAAGAGTTTGGAATTCATTCATCAAGCTTGGAGCTCAACCATACAAATCAAAGAAGAGCTTGGAGCACTTCAAAGGATTCAAAGTTTTGAAATCTCTTACATCGAACAAACCGATCAATGTAAGTTATTCCGCAAACTTCGTTGTTTATTCACACATCTATTATGCTCAAATGATCCTAGGCATGTTATTAGAGAACCTAACACTGGTATCATAAGCTAATTTAAGCATGAAATGAATTAAGGTTCATAATCTTGAATTTTGTTATTTTTGCTTGGAGCATGATTTTATCAAATTGATTGTTTGAGTATGCTTAGATTAGGGTAAGTTAGAGTTATGCATGATTATTTTATGAAAATTGATTGGATTAATTTTCCCCAAATTGGTTACCTTGGCCGAATCTTATGGACCTTTTAGTCATGGTGATTTTTTTATTTTTAGACCATTGGGTGTGTTTAAAATGCATGAGTATACTGATTTGTGATTTAATTGGATTGAAATCAAAATCGGATATAAAATGCGCAATATTGCCGTGACTTGAAGAGCATGTTTATGAGTTGATTTTGCTTCAATTGTGTTGGACATGTATTGAAAATAATAAAGCATGATTAATTAATTAAATTGGTGTTTTGGAAATGTTTAATTTAACTAATTAATTATAGCTATACACTTTAATTAAATAAATTGTTATATTTGGAATATTGAAATTTAATTAATTAGGCTTAAATTTGGAATTGGGCTAAAATTGTTGTATTTGGGCCTAATGGGCTTGGTTGGGCCAAGTTGGTTAAGGACAATTGGATTGGATCCAAATTAGGCCTAAAACCATACCATTAAGTCCAAATATAATAACTGAGCCTTTTAAATTTAATTGGGCCTAATGGACCGAAATTGATTTTATGACAAATAGGGTGATTCCTTTAATTGGGCCTTGGAATTTGAGTTTGACCTATATTGGCCAAAGATCATGCCTTATGAAATTAATTAAAAGCCCATTGGACTTTAATTAAATTGACATTGGATGTTAATTGGGCCTTCGAAACCCATTAAGATTAGATTTAGAATCTAAGTCGTAAATGCACATTAATAAAGTGTAATTATTTAATTTAGAATTAAATACGAATTAATATTGAATACAAATTAAATCGGATTTAAAATTGTAGTTCGATATAATTCAAGAATACTCACTTTAAGTACTTATTCTTAAAACGAGTTGGACTCGCGCAAATCAAATAGTTATTTGAACATTGGATGATCACTTGATTCAAAGATTAATTAATTGGATTTATTGATTGAATAACATGTTTTGTGTGAATACATGGATGTATTGTATGAATAATGTATATCAGATGGATATTAGATGGGTGAGGGCAATTTTGGAAATTATTGTAATAAATTTAGAATATTAAATTGGACCTGCGTGTCAAGCCTTTATCTCTTGACACTTTGTAATTCTCTTCTCACCAATTCCCCTCAATGTAATGAGGTTTCTTTATTATATTATGTAATTGGGTAGAAGTTAGAATAATGCTAGCCGGGGAGAGGAAAGTGAGTGATTTGTTCTAGGAAAAATTTGTGAGATATTCATCCGCATATCATTATTATTTTACTTATCGCGCCTTATTATACTTTTAGAATGCATGCTTAATGGTGTATGATGATGAGACCTAATCAAATATAATAAATTGGTTGCCAATTTACGCGAAAAACCCTCAATCAAATATTAAGCGTTTTCCTTCCATTGAGTGATTCATTCTCAAGATCCAAGATTGGCATTGGTTTGTTGGCCAAAATCAAGACCTTTGTCCATCGCGGATGTGTTTGAATCATGAAGGCTTTGTTCCATATTGCATGTCTTGGGCAAGTTGTGATTTGTTGGCCAAAGCCAAGATCACTTCTTATTCATCGACATGGATTACGAAGCTTTCCAAAGTCAATGGATCCCGCTTAACTAGAATCATTAAGCTTGTTGACCGGCGTAAACACACACGTATAACGCAAGCGCACGTATCGTTCAAGTAGTATAAAAATATCGATCCCAAGAGGACTTAATTCCTACTGTTGTTATTAATTGTTGAATCTATTTATTTACAAATATCTAATTAAATGGAGAAGAGAGAGATTGTTTGTTTGTTTGGTTGAAAGACTTTGCTAAATAAATAAATAAATAAAAAGACAAAAGAAAATACTAAGGAAAATAACAAAAGACACAAAGATCTAGGGTTGTGATTTATTCCAATACCATTATAAAGATGAAGTGATTATTTTATAGTTAGGAAATACAATGATTTATTAACCTGGAACACGAAATTATGCGAAAGCATCTGTCGATGGTCAGACACAAATACCCAGTATAACCCAGTTGAACCATATTCCTATGTCAACCATATTATCTGGATTCATTAAGATTAAGTTCCAATTATGGCTACCCTCGCCCGACATGTATATTCCTATCCTGTAAGGAAATCTATTAAAGGGTTATCTATCCTCAAGGAAGATCGTGGGCTATTGAGTCTAAGGTTTTAAACTTAAAATCCCTATGTCTAGTTCATTTTAAGTTTACCTAATCAATTTTATTAATGGCCAATTAATAAAAAGCATTAAGATTAAGACTCGATAAATAAATCTTTATAATACCCAAACTATAATCTAACCCTTATAAACTGGTGATATTGAGATTTCATCACAACCCTAGATACTAACTTAGTTACAACACATAACTAGGGCTAGTAACTGAAAAATAAAAGACATAAAGTAAAACTGAAAAGTAAAATAAAATAAAATGCTAAGGTAAAAGGAATTACTTTTACTACTACTAATTTAGATATCTCCCATAAAATAATATATAAACTTGTGATAATATTACCAACCGACCAATCTGGCGGTATCCTGATTAAGTCAAATTAAGTCCAACCAGCCATATAGGCGGTACCATAATTAAATTACCAACCGACCAATATATCGGTATCCTTTTTAAGTCAGGTTTAAACCAGATTAAAATAAATTGCCAACCGACCAATATAGCGGTATCCTTTATTAATCAGTATTTTAATTAGTAAATATATTATTTTTAAGGGAGATTAATCTAAATAGTAACAGTAAAAGAATTACCTTTCACCCTAGCTGGGAAATTACTTTCTCATGAATAGTAAAAACTGTAAAAAGTAAAAAGTAAAAAGTAAAAACTAAATTACTATTATTACAAATGGTAATTAAAATAAATTACAAACTAAAAAATAAAAAAAATAAAATTAAAATATTTTTAGAGAGAGAAACTCTCTCTTCATCAAAGAGATGAGAGAGAGAAAAGCACACTGAAATCTGAAATTTCGCGCTCTATTTATAGGTAAAATTTTACTGTTCGAGCGTCGCGACGCCAAGGACCTCAGCGTCGCGACGCTGGATTTTGTCGACGTGGCACGATGAGGAGGCGACACGTAGCAATTCGGATAAGAGGATAAGGTTGACACGTGTAATGGCGGCTGTAACTCAATTATGAAGCTGACGTCATTGATGACGTGTCACTGTTCATGACGTCATTGGTGACGTGTCACTGTTCATGACGTCATTGGTGACGTCATGATGATGTGGCGTGCGCACGTTAGCGGATCTTCTGTGGTGGTGACACGTGTCACGGCGCATTTTAGGCAAAGTCAAACTTCTCAAATCCTGATCAGTTGACCCGGCGCACGTTAGCAGATTCGGCGCATGCTGGGCGTCGCGACGCGGAAGGTCTGGGCGGCGCGACGCTGGAAATTACCAAAATGCCCTTTTTCGCCAATTTTCACTGTTTTACTCCAAATCACCTCCAGAATGTCCTGAAACTTTATTTATCTACAAAATAACACAAAACACATCAAAACATTCACAAAACTCAAGAAACTATACAAAATATTAGATTAAATGAGTGAGAAATAGTGATATAAATACCACTCATCACACCCCCAAACCTAACATTTTGCTAGTCCTCGAGCAAAATACAAAATAAAATAACAGAATAATATTTAACTAAGCCATTTTCGTAGGGATCACGGTTGCATTTAGCATATGCAACAAGCCTTTAAACCCCTAGGTGTCCCTAGTGGATGAGTTGTAGTCTCGTGAGGGTTTACAGCAATGATACCCACAAACATTTTACAAAAGTAAAAATGCAGTAAAACTAATGCATACAAAAGCAAAAAGACAAGAGAAAATAGAATAAAGAAGATAGTAACTAATCAGGTGAAACTTCTACTACAAATTACTAGTTGTTTTGTTTCTTTCTAAATTACCGAATAAGTAAATTCTCCGATTATTTTTACCATTCTCCATATACACAGTCAACATAATATTAAACAACTCATTTTTGCCCACAACAGTCATAAGTGTAGATGATAAGAGAGTAATATTTTTGTCCTAAAGTTCTATCAGATTTCACACCTTTTTGTAGCAATGGAATAATTTTTCTGATTTTTTTTCTATGATTTTCTGAATTTTGGCTATTTTTTATTTATATACAATACCTTCCGTCTATGTAGCGAGCTTTGGGTCGGTGACTCCCAAACCAGTTGGTTTTAGGGCATCAGGTGTTAAGACACCCCTAAGGACTTAATTACTCAGACTTCAGATATATATACATAAATTTTTCATCATTTTTGATCCATGTAACGAGCTTTGGGCCAGTGACTCCCAAACCAGTTGGCTTTAGGGCACTAGGTATTAAAATACCCTTACAGACTTAATAACTCGGATCTTAGATACTTTATTTTTTATTTTTTATTTTTTTTTATTTTTTATTTTTTATTTTTTTTACTCCATCACTAATTATAGATGCTTCCTCCAATTAAACTAGAGCACGGAATATTACAACTTTTCAATTACAACTCATGTCTGTATGTTACTATGCATGTTGATAATACCTGTCAAATGAGCATATGAAGATTCATTTTAGTCAGTATTATGGAGAATTCACAAATTAAATAATTCAAAATGAAATAAACAAAAATTAACTTATTTCGAAATAAATGGTTTGAAATACGTCTCAAGAGTGGAAACTCCTTACTCGGCTATTTCTTACCAATTCACCTTTTTAGTTAAAATAAAAACACAAAAATGCAAAATATTTTTGTAATTTTTGAAAATTTTTCAAATTTTTTTTTTATTTTTCGAAAAATTTTGGACTAAAAATAAACAACACACAAACAAGTACTATTAACTATACCTCACCCCCAAACCTAAATGAGACATTGTCCCCAATGTCTTAAAAAGTAGAAGAAGAGTTTAGAAGATAGTACCTGATTAGTTGAAATTCTACAGGAAAATTAAAGGTTAAGATCCAGATTTATTCGACGCTTCTTACCACGATCATCATCGGACCATTTTATCTTTGAAATGATAGGGTCAATTTGTGGTTCATAGGCTATGAGTTGGTCTATTAGATCCGGAGCGGTTCTGGCAGTGAAGAGGAGTTCTTTCATAGGTTTTGACACGAACCCATTTCTTCGAGCATCATCAAGAAACACACAAAGAAAATCATAAAATCCATCAACGTTGAGCAGTCCAAGCTGTTTCTGGTGTATGTTCAGGTTCGCCCAAGATAGTACTATAAATATTTCCTCCAATGTGCCCAAGCCACCTGGCAAAGCAATAAAAGCATCAGCACGGTTAATCATTTCTACCAGACGTTCAGACATACCTGGCACGATCAGTTCCTCTCCGTTTGTTGGTTCAATAAGATTTGCTTCTGCCAAGGGTTTTGGGATGATTCCCAAAACGTGACTGCCTCTTTCCTGTACGGCCTTTGAAACGATCCCCATAAGTCCAAGATTTCCTCCGCCATATATTAGGTGCATATTCCTTGCTGATAAGACTCGACCCAATTCCTGTGCTGCCTCTATGTATTGTGGTTTAGTACCAACAGTACTACCGCAAAACACACAGATGTTCTCAACTCGTCTTCTTGAAGTAGCTTCCATTTTTTTTATGTATTTCTTTATCATCTATGGATGCCTTCAAAAGTGCAATGACGGGCTGAATTTATAATACCTGAAAAGGGTGAATACAATAATAGCACAAGTATCTTCCAGAGGACGATTGTTTGCTAAACAACAAAAGAAATCGTGAAAGGTCAAAAAGTCTGGATCCTGTCTACGAAAATAAAAATAATTACAAAAGAAAAGCGAATCAAAGCAATAATTAAGGCAACGGAATTGTGTATGCAATACGCAACTCGCGTAGTATAAATTCATTAGGATGTGTCTCAAGATTTAATTCCTTATTCAGCCATCGTTAATGAATTGTTTCTCATCTTTGATTATCAAACACAATTCATTCTGTATTAAAATGCTCCGTTTGTGCTTTTCCCTACAAAAATAACACACAAAATTTAAAAAGTTCACACTATGTATACACAAAAGAGTTTAGAAGATAATACCTGGTCAGCTGAAATTTTACAAGAAAAATTACCGATAGGAAAAATTTATGTCCAATTTATGTTTTTATTTTACCACGATCGATAATTGACCATTTTTTAGTGAAAATTTCGACAGAGTATCCTCTAAAAACTCAAAATTTTCCAAAATTCATCCTAAAACTAACACTTCAAAAATCATCACAATGTCAAACTTCACCTCCAATTCTACAAAATTCCATCGATCTGGCAATTCTAAACTCAGAATTCAGCCAGTTATTAACTGCCAAACTTCCAAATTCACAATCCTCCAATTTCAACAAAATCAACCACAATCTCATTCAAAATTTTTTTATCATCCCACACAACCTAAATCTATCAAATGCCACAAATACCCCAATTCAACTCTTCGCCCCCACGACTACGAATCAAACTACCAATAATCCAACACTTCGTAATCCAATCCACAGTCATAATCAACCAAATCACAATTCAAATTTTTTTTTTCAGTTTACCCAATTACCAAATCAAATTTTTATCAAATCATTACCGTAAAATTAGTTTTGATTTTGGCAGTGAGGATACGATTGGTTGTGACTTGGTTGTGGGTTGGGTCTAGGTGGCTCGGCTTCTGGTGACTCTCGGTTTGGTTTCACGGCGGTGGCTTCTGGTTTCGGCTGTGGGTTGGTTCAGTTTTCTGGTGTTGTGTTGCTCTGTTTGTGACTTGGCCGAATCAGTTGCTGGCAGTGGTGGTCTCGGCTTCTATTGGTTCTCGGTTTTGGTGGGCTTGGCTGTGGTGGTGCACAGTGTGGTGGGTTTCTGTGAAGGTGTTCAGTAAGTGTGGATTTTGTTTTTGCTCGGTAATGGGTTCGGCTTTGAGTGTCTCGGTTTGGACTCGGCGAAGGAAGGGCTCGGTCACGGCAAGGTTGGTCGAAACCGTCGATGGTGAAGGTCGGCTCTGGCAGTCACGGCAAGACACGGCAGTGGCTCGGCTAGGCTCGGCTTTGTTCGATTTTGGTTGGATCTTGGTGATGGTGGCTGGATTTCGTCTTGGGTTTCTGGTGGGCCGGCTCGATTTCGGTGTGGTCGGTCTCGGCGAGGTGGCTGAACGGCAGTGATGGCTGGTGGATCTCGGTTTTAGTTTATGGTGAAGTGGCTGTGATGGATCTTGGTGGATTCGGCGAAGCTTGGTTTTGATGGTGATGAGGCTCACGGCAGATCTTGGCTGGCTCGGCAAAGGTGGACCTCGGTGGTGTGATTTCAGCTTTGGCAGTCGCGGTGTGGATGGATCTTGGTTTGATGGTGTGGCTGGATCGTGCGTGGTGGGTGATGGGGCGATGGTTTTTGGTTTCGTGGTGTTTGAGGAAGAAGAAGGAATAAAAATGAGATCTGTGGCACCTCTGTTTATGTCTCTGATTTCGATCGCGTGTCGCGACGCTGAAAATTGCCTAGCGTCGCGACACTCGGTTCTTTAGGGCTAGGATTTATTTTATTTTATTTTATATTTTTTTTTTGGCAAAACCATGTCTTGCGACGGATAAATCAATAGGGACGCGTCCCAAAAGCATACTTCTTACTCGACCGTCTTTTCTGGATTGACTTTGTATCTTTGTGATTTTGTCAAATTTTTATTTTGTGAAAATCCCGCTTGTACTGGCTTGCTTTGTCCTGATAAATTCCATTTTAATTTTTCCTGCAAAACTCACACACAAAATTAAAAAGTTCACACACAAAAATAAATAAATAAATAATAAATTACAACAAATTGCATGGGTTGCCTCCCTGCTAGCGCTAAATTTTTCGTCTTCAGCCAGACGTGACTGAAATTCATCTGTTATGGAGGTTTCAATGTCGTTTTGGATGTCTGATTAAAGACAATCCCGTGAGCGTTGCTTTTGAAGGGTCTCTTCCAACGGTAAAGTGGTAAAAAGAATTTTGTCTTATTCAGTGATCGTGCCACCTTTTTGATCTTTGTTGCTCCAGTGGTTCCTGAAAAGAAAGAAAGAAAATCAGGAGGTCTCGTATGGTGTTTGACTTGGAATGGAAGTTCCATTCTTTCAAGCTTCTGGGTGATTTCTTTGATTAGTACTCCCCAAAACAACGATGTTTTTCCTGAATGCTCTGGATCTTTAATAAAGTCAGACATTTGCTCCTCTATTTGCTCTGCTTCTTGCTCCACCTTTTCTTCACAGATGTATTTGAAAATTTCTGCATTCAACTCTTCATCTGTCATCTGTGAAATACATGTTTCAAAATTGTTAACCTGAGGATGAAAAGAAATGTCAGATTTTAGGTCTTCATCCTCTGATCTGGTTGAAATGATTGGCTCAGGTAGATCTTCATCAAACATTTGTGCTATGGAATCTCCAAGATCTTCACTTTGAGGATACAGAATTCCATCCTCAATTTTTGATGCAGTTGGCACAAACAGCTCAGTTCATCCTCGTCAGAATCTGAATAATAGAAATCAAATCGAGACTTTGTCGGTTCGGGTTCCTGAACTGATACCTCTGGTTGTTGATACTGCTCAGCCTCCTCCTCTGTTGAAATGTCATTCTGAAATGATGGGTACTCGAAGGCTTCATCAGTGTTATCTGAGAATGGTTCTTGAGGTATATAATTCTGGTTTTCTGTTAATTGTCTGATCTGATCTGTCATTCTCTGTATGGATTCTGCGTTACTCTGAATTTGTGCATCAAATCGAGCTTCTTGTTCTTTGAACATGTGAATTAATTGATCTTCCTCGGATTGTTGTGATTCTTGATAAGGATCGAAGGAAGATGGTGGATAAGATGGAAAATGTGATGGTTCTGTGAAATATGTTGGCTCATCATACCATGAAGGATTCTGATAGTTCTGCCACCCTGAATTGTAGTTGTATTCGCAATAATCGCTTGGGTGGTTACCATTACATATGTCACATCTCCACATTGAGTTCTGTTGAGCAAAAGTAGTATTACTTGGTTCTGTCATCCAGTGATAGTCATTGGGCTCAACAACAGGCCTCAGAGAACCGGACTGTTGCTCCCAGATTTGGGGTGTAACTTCTTGTAAGGTTCGTGATCTCTCAATCTCCCAATAATGTTCCATTTTTTTTTTAATCACCTGAAAACAAAAGAAATAAAAATTACAAAATAAAAGAAAGAAAATTAGATATAAGTAAATTTGATAGTTTCAAAATTAACAACTCAAGAAAATTAAGTCCCCGGCAACGGTGCCAAAAACTTGACCGGCGTAAACACACACGTATAACGCAAGCGCACGTATCGTTCAAGTAGTATAAAAATATCGATCCCACGAGGACTTAATTCCTACAGTTGTTATTAATTGTTGAATCTATTTATTTACAAATATCTAATTAAATGGAGAAGAGAGAGATTGTTTGTTTGTTTGGTTGAAAGACTTTGCTAAATAAATAAATAAATAAAAAGACAAAAGAAAATACTAAGGAAAATAACAAAAGACACAAAGATCTAGGGTTGTGATTTATTCCAATACCATTATAAAGATGAAGTGATTATTTTATAGTTAGGAAATACAATGATTTATTAACCTGGAACACGAAATTATGCGAAAGCATCTGTCGATGGTCAGACACAAATACCCAGTATAACCCAGTTGAACCATATTCCTATGTCAACCATATTATCTGGATTCATTAAGATTAAGTTCCAATTATGGCTACCCTCGCCCGACAGGTATATTCCTATCCTGTAAGGAAATCTATTAAAGGGTTATTTATCCTCAAGGAAGATCGTGAGCTATTGAGTCTAAGGTTTTAAACTTAAAATCCCTATGTCTAGTTCATTTTAAGTTTACCTAATCAATTTTATTAATGGCCAATTAATAAAAAGCATTAAGATTAAGACTCGATAAATAATTCTTTATAATACCCAAACTATAATCTAACCCTTATAAACTGGTGATATTGAGATTTCATCACAACCCTAGATACTAACTTAGTTATAACACATAACTAGGGCTAGTAACTGAAAAATAAAAGACATAAAGTAAAACTGAAAAGTAAAATAAAATAAAATGCTAAGGTAAAAGGAATTACTTTTACTACTACTAATTTAGATATCTCCCATAAAATAATATATAAACTTGTATTACCAACCGACCAATCTGGCGATATCCTGATTAAGTCAAATTAAGTCCAACCAGCCATATAGGCGGTACCATAATTAAATTACCAACCGACCAATATAGCGGTATCCTTTTTAAGTCAGGTTTAAACCAGATTAAAATAAATTGCCAACCGACCAATATAGCGGTATCCTTTATTAATCAGTATTTTAATTAGTAAATATATTATTTTTAAGGGAGATTAATCTAAATAGTAACAGTAAAAGAATTACCTTTCACCCTAGCTGGGAAATTACTTTCTCATGAATAGTAAAAACTGTAAAAAGTAAAAAGTAAAAAGTAAAAACTAAATTACTATTATTACAAATGGTAATTAAAATAAATTACAAACTAAAAAAATAAAAAAATAAAATTAAAATATTTTTAGAGAGAGAATCTCTCTCTTCATCAAAGAGATGAGAGAGAGAAAGGCACACTGAAATCTGAAATTTCGCGCTCTATTTATAGGTAAAATTTTACTGTTCGAGCGTCGCGACGCCAAGGACCTCAGCGTCGCGACGCTGGATTTTGTCGACGTGGCACGATGAGGAGGCGACACGTAGCAATTCGGATAAGAGGATAAGGTTGACACATGTAATGGCGGCTGGAACTCAATTATGAAGCTGACGTCATTGATGACGTGTCACTGTTCATGACATCATTGGTGACGTGTCACTGGACGTCATGATGATGTGGCGTGCGCACGTTAGCGGATCTTCTGTGGTGGTGACACGTGTCACGACGCATTTTAGCAAAGTCAAACTTCTCAAATCCTGATCAGTTGACCCGGCGCACGTTAGCAGATTCGGCACATGCTGGGCGTCGCGACGCGGAAGGTCTTGGCGGCGCAACGCTGGAAATTACCAAAATGCCATTTTTCGCCAATTTTCACTGTTTTACTCCAAATCACCTCCAGAATGTCCTGAAACTTTATTTATCTACAAAATAACACAAAACACATCAAAACATTCACAAAACTCAAGAAACTATACAAAATATTAGATTAAATGAGTGGGAAATAGTGATATAAATACCACTCATCACTTGTTGAGCCAAAGCCAAGGCTTAGTTGATTCAGAGGAAAAAGGTTAGGACAATATATTGGATCTATTGGCATATATATTGTATATATGTTACGGACTTGGAGGTCCACCTACCGAATCTAGGAGTTATATGAGATCCAATTGATCTTAGAGATCTATCTAGTTAAATATCATACAGCTTGTTGGCCAAAGTCAATGTTGTGTGTTATTTAACGGGATCCTAGTCCACTAGGAAACTAGGTTTCCCGAGTACTCAACAGAGGGTTAGAGGCTCGCCGAAAAATAGTGGGAGGCCAGTATTGAATTTGCAATTCGTCCAAATACTTGCTTTCAAATTATTTCGTCATTTTAAATATTTATTAGTTGGACTAATATTTTATTATTTTTCTTGTAACAATTGGACTGTACCAATAATCATTGATTGAATAGTTAGACTATTGCAATCAAGATGACTGGAAAGAACAGTGTAAGAGACATCGTCATTGGCGAAAATGTCTTTAATGGCGCGAACTTTCCTGACTGAGAAATGAACCTCAGTGTAGACACTTGCATTTTTGCATGAAAGCCTGATGGTGAGCCTCGTTTGGAGGCACTACTCGATAAGTTGCGGAAGTTGTGGGAAACGGACGTCGGATGGGAAATTTCAAAAATAAGTACATCCTCAGATTTAATTCTTTTGTTTAGCCTCGGGTTCGCTCGATTAATCCATGTTTTAACTATTAGCCTCGGCCCAAAATCCCCGCAACCCACGCCAAGTCACACGCCCAAGCCCACACGCGCAAGCCCACACACAACCAAGCCAAACGCCCAAGGCCCACCAAATCCCATCCAAAATACTTAAAACACATTAAACACGTGTTAAAATCCAAGCAAAACCCCTTTCAAATTAGCCAAGATTGGACCCTCCAAATTTGGAAAGAAAATCAAGGTTTATTTGGTGAGAGGAGCGGCCATATGAAAGAAAAAAAAAGATAAGACCCTAGCCTTGCATGCACACAAAAACCCTAGGACACTATTATAAAAAGGGGACCTAACCCAAACCCTATTTTCTTCGGGGCTCCAAACAGATACAACTCTCTCGACCACACCTCTATCTCTCTCTCGCCACTCACCACTCGCACATTCTCTCTGTTGGTTATTATCTAGGTCCCAAGATCAAACAAGACATGAAAATCATGCATGAATACACCAACGAAGATAGCGGAATACTTACATTGGTTGGTTGAGTCGAATCGAAGACGAATGAAGCCAAAAACGCACTGTCTTGCTCACGCCACTGTGCAGATTTGCTCACTGCCAAGGACGCCCACTGCATGCATTCCACTCCCTTCCATTTCCAGATTTGAGCTGAGAAAACGCAGCTCCTAGCTTCGTCGGATGGATCCCGGCTCATGGTCGAACCTCCCTACCACCTTCGCAAGACTTGTAAGTGTGCTAGCACTTGATTTCTCACCATGAAAAACCACTCTTGGCTTCCCTTTGTTCACGCCATTTCTGGTTCCAAACCAGTGAAGAAAAAGGCTGTTATGCGTGAGGAGAAGAGAGAAAAATGAAGAGATGAAATTGTGTATTGCTTTTTACAAAAGTTGTAAATCATTTGTTTATATATTTTCAAAAAATATTAAATGATTTACCAATTAATTTTAACTTTCAAAAAGTCAAATAAATTGAATGTAATAAGCTTGAGTGTTCCACACTCCAATATCAATGTCCATCAAGTTATATCAACTTTAATAAAGTGACATGTTGAGTGTCTTTCACTCAATCCATTAATCAAATCAATCAATCACTCAAAGTGACCTTTGATTTGACGCTTGATGTGACGATTGATTTGACGCTTGATGTGACTTACGTCGCCGCACTCGAATTCGAAATACGAATGCGCTCGCAATCACACTCGGGCTCGAGTTCGTTAATTCCAAATTAACGATTTTTCCGTCGCGTCGTAATTAAATGATTACGCCTAGCGAATTCACTATTCAAGTCGCTTATGAATTAATTCTAAATTAATTCGTTCGCCCGAATTAAAATCTAATTTTAATTCCGCGTCGAAATCTAATTTCGTTTAATATACCGATTATATTAATTTACCGATTAATTCCAAATTAATCGTTATCTCTCTCTAGACGATATTTTATCCTAGATAAATTATCTCCGTAATTAATCCTAGATTAATTTTCTCTCTCTTCTATATAATCCCAGATTATTCAAGAGTGCGAGTTGTGCGTCATCGGTGGATTATCGGGAAGTGACCCATGAGATCCCCGGATAAGTTGACAGTAAATACAGTCGTCGGAGTATCCGAATCACGTACGTACCAAGTACTACGTTCTACCGATTTACGAGACAAGGTCGACTCCTAGCAAAGCACCAAGTCTTCCAATTCTCCGGACATATCCATTTAAGAATATCAAAGATCTGTATCAAGCGTAGTATACAAATGTATTGTGCATATCGGCCCAGTATCGGATAGTCACGTGCTAGGGCTGGGGCTGGATAAGTGTCTGCCCCGTCCGAAGTACATGTCGGATATCTGGTAACTAGTCTCTATAATCAGATATTCATGACCTAGTCATAATATTACGATTGGATGCGCATCACTTAAGAGCACTAATACCTTATCCTGCGTGACATCATCTCCACTATGACTGGAGTGATACTTCCGTCTTGACATCACATCCAATACACTACGACTCTCTGATAAACCCAAAAGTGGTGTACGCAGAACCGGTTAAAGCCATGTACCACCAAGACCAAAGTCTATCGATTATCATAAGTATTAGCGATGCAAGTCTCAGGTTAAGACTATACACACCTACCTTGATTTCGGCCTCCCATAGACACATAGTCATAATACCAATGGGATTCCGAGGGGTCTATCCAGAGCGAAGCTGTTTCCCGTACCATCGGTGAAACACGACCTCCTATCGCACTTACATAAGTATCCAATACTTATATATATGAGAACTATGCCGTTGTGCCCTCACAACGCACACAAGTGCAATACTAGCCTATTCCGCATTATCGATGTCCAGTCTCGATAATACTACGGCTAGGGATATTTAATGATTAATCATTCGGGGACTGATACTGTCTCATATCATTATCAGTCCAGGAACTAATCATAGGGACCTCTCTTCATTTTATGTATATTTATGGTGATCTAATCACAAATGATGAGAGTGCAATTTCCTTGTCACATAGTTAATTTGCTACAACAACACAATGATCTGTGCAAATAGTGACGCTATGGGTCATTTTGTCCAATAATCTCCCACTTGGCACATAGCGAGTCACTCAAGTGTCCTACACCCGAACTATGTACGGTTCGCTCAAATTGCTGAGGAAAGTTTTTCGTCAGCGGATTTGCTTGATTATCGTCTTACGCGATTTACACGATCATCACATCGCCACGATGTATGATCTGAACGAATCAGATGAATATTGAAGTATATATCTGGATCGTCGATGAGACCTTTAATTCCTTAGCTTGTGCTGACGCCTAGCTCAGCTGCTTACAGAACTATATCTAATCTAATTAGATTTATTTTCGATCCAAATGGCTTCTATTGCTGCCTCAGCTGCAGCAATAATCCGCATTTGTTGTTTATTCGGCAACAGTTATCTTGCTCGAAATATTTCCAGCTCACTGTCCCGTTATTCAAACTTTATAGTACCGTAGTATTTAATTGTTTGGAAACTTGCAGCGGTGATCCCAGTCACTTCAAGTTCTCATTCTCCATAGTTTAAGACAACATCTTTAGTTCTCTCAGATACTAACAGATGTTCTTAATCTTCAATCCAGTGACTATCACTTAGATTGACCTGATCGTGACTCCATATGCTCGAAGCGTATGAGACACCCTATCAAGTACATTTTAAATGTACAATTTCCCAGAGAGTGTTAACAACTCCAAATCTATCCCAGTAGATCTTTATTCATTGAATAAAGGTTGTTACTCCCCAGAATTCTACGGAGAATTTCTATGAAAGAATATCTATGAAAGCCAAGCTTTCACCTATTGCTTTATTGGGATTTTCACTGTCAGTGCGCTCCCACTAACCTCCATATATACACAAGAATTATTTCGTTTTGAGTCAAATCATAAACTATTATGATTATTTCAAAACGCCAGTTCCAAGAACCTTATGCTTGCTTCAATCCAAACATGGATCGAATAACCCGCAAACCTCGTTTGTTGGTTATACAAAATCGTCAGGATGTTGTAAACATCCTCCAAAAGGTTTCCTTTTCAGGAAAGCGATTTTGATCTACAACTGACACATTTCGTAAATGAAATACGCAGTTATCAACAAGCATCTTCAAAATGGATTTACCATGGCAACAGGTAAAAGGTTGAACCGTTATTAACACAATGTTGATAACGATACCTTTCCGTCAAAAGCCCAGCTTTGTACGTTGGTATGTTGCCATCCATGTATGTCTTCCTTGAAGACGTTTAATGTACCAATAGGCATAATGCCTTGTGGTACAACAACTAGTATCCAAAACAGTTGTTATACATGGAATCCATTTCGGATTCATGGCACTTTGCCATAATAGGGAGGCGAGACCTCATATCACTTCCTCAAAACGTAGTCGGATGGTACACCTCCATAAGATTGACATCTTTATGAGGTGAGATCAGAAACCCATACCCTAGGTTGTTTTCTGACTCTATCTGATCTACTAGTTTCTTGTGTATTTGAAGATTAATGGTATAGATTCATCATAGATGAACTATTTATGTTCCATTAAGGACTTCGTGCCTTGAATAGTATTACTCTGATTTTCATCGAGTATCATTATCCTCCCACTGACCACTGCATATCGGTATTCCTCTCAGGAAAACCGCATGGTGAGCAACAATCACATTGTTCTCATGTGAGATTTATAAGTACTATACTTAAGGTTTCCCTTAGGATAACCTATATTGGCACTTATCCAATTTGGGTCCTTAGTTTGGTATCATCCAAACGTTATGCCTGGCATACCCAAATCATCAGGAATGAGAAACCTCGTTTCTTCCCTGTTCATATCCTATATAATATCTGTTAAACAGATTTATATGGAACCTTATTCTAAATAAGTTTTGCACTGTAAATACATATCCTATTGAAGGAAATAGTAGCTCAGAGCGACTTGTGATAAACCTTATCATGTCCTCATCTGAAAGAATACCGTACTCTTTCATGTACGTATGAAATTTACTGCTTAAGTATTTTCCATTACGGTTTTACCGTGGCGGCATAATACTATAGCCGATCTGTTTATTTACTTCGTGTCAAAACTTCAAAAGTTTCCGATCTGTGTTCTTCAAAAGAAACACATAACCATAACGTGATGCCACATCCGTTAAGGTCACGAAATATTCATGTTCACATCTAGCCTAGCTAGATATGGGCCCACTTACTTCACCATGAATAGGGCTAACAGATCGGTGGCCTTTTTACTATTACCAAGTAAATAGTATTTTAGGTACTTTACCTAATAAACTAGATTCGCAGACCTTATTTGAATAGTCAAATTAGTCCTAGTACCCACTCTTCAAAAGTGTGGATATACGAGTCTCGTTTAATTGTGTCCTAGACAACAATGCCACAAATAAGCCTCTATTGATCAAATCAATTTGAGCTATTTATTTTTCATTTTATATGTTTGAGATTTTTCATTATATTCAAAATATAAATTCTGTTATTTTACATCTAATGTATTTATCTCAGTATCATCTTTATATAATAAAACACTTTAGTGTTCTAGAATATAAAGGTTTTATCCAGAATGGATTAAACACTGATAGAGAGATAATGTCTCTAGTCAAACTAGTTACATTATAACAGTTCCCAATTTAAGTACATACCCAAAGGGCAGTTTCTAAATTTAGGTATCTACGGTCGAAACAGCGACTTTCGTCCCGTTTCCGATTCGAAGAGAAATCTCGGCTTGAAGTCAGTATCCAGCTCATAGCTGATTCTGAACATCAATACAGATATGTTATGTACCACACTAAATATTTAAAATCTAATTTTAATACTAATAGTGAACATAACTTTGACAAATATATTTTTTAAAGTTAGAGCCTCGCCCTTTCTTTAATTCCTTCGTGTCTGCCATATCTAAATGGTAGTCACTTTGGGATATGTCAATTATCCTTTCAATATTTTAGAAACCTTAGGCCAAGCCTTGGGTTCTTAGAATATCGAAACGATGTGCACCTCGTGCTACATGCCCAATTGCAAACTTTGACTTTATCTCCTCTAGAATAGTCAATTAATTCTCCAAGAATTATAAATTGCAATTTTAATACTTCTTAAATCTAAAATTAGATTTATGATAAGTATATTAAATTAAGCATTAAAGTCATCATCACAAAATCTCCAAAATTTTTATGCTCTACTTATTTTGCTTAATTTTGGGCTTAAGGTATAATAAGTTATTTTATCAAATAAAATAACCTATTATTTATTCCCAATTTAAATCATTTAAAATATTTTAATCCCAGATTATATTTTAAATATCCAACTTTTCAATTTTATCTTGATTACAATAGTCCAACTATTTAATCAACGATTAGTGGTACTATACATATTATAATGATTATAATAGTCCAACTATATAATCAAATATAATCCAAATTAATTAACCTCAATTACATTGATTACTATAATCCAATTATAAAATCAACTGTAAACTGAATTAATTAATTCAAATATATTGATTAATATAATCCAATTATATATATCAAGTATAATACAGTCCAACTGTTTATTAAAACAACAATTTAATATTAGTCTAACTAACATTTAATCTAATGACGAAATAATTTAAATGAGCGCGTATGGCGAGTAATTGAACGAGTATTGTAAATTCAATTCTTACCTCCCACTATTTTTCGTCGAGCCTCTAACCCTCTGTCGAGTACTCGGGAAACCGTGTTTCCTAGTGGGCTAGGATCCCGTTAAATATCACACAATCTTGACTTTGGCCAACAAATTGTATGATAATTAACTAGGTAGATCTCGAAGATCAATTGGATCTCATCCAACTCCTAGATCCAGTAGGTGGACATCCAAGTCCCAAACATATATCTTATATATGTCTATACATCGAATGTATACCCTAACCTTTTTCCTCTGAATCAACTAGGCCTTGGCTTTGGCACAACAAACAAACCTAGTGATCCCAGTCAAGCGCGGACCCATTGACATGGAAGCTTCGTAATCAATGTCAATGGACAAGAAGTGGTCTTGACTTTGGCCAACAAACCACAACTTGGACACGACGACACCGATATGGAACAAAGCCTCGTGATTAAAACACATCTTTGACGGACAAGGGCTTGACTTTGGCCAACAACCCTGCCAATCTCGGATCTTGAGTAAGAATCACTCAATGGAAGGAAAATAAATGCTTGATATTTAACGAGGGTTTTTCGCGTGCAAATTGGCTACCAATTTAATTATCTTTGTTAAGGTCTCACATCATACACCCTTAACATGCATTCTAAATACATAATAAAGCGAGTATGAAATAAAAAATAATGATATGCGGATGGATACTTAACACATTGATCCTAGATCAAATCTCTCCCTTTCTCACTCAAGCTAGCACTAGTATTACTTCTACCCGTTACACTACACTTCTAAAGAAACCTCATATACATAGAGAGGGAATAGGTGAGAAGAAAACAATAGAATATAGGTGATAAGGCTGGACTCGCAGGTCCAATTTAATAAATCGAATTTATTACAACAATTTCTAAATTGCCACCCGACTAATATCCATCCGATATACATTATTCATTCAACACAACCACGTATTCACACACACATAAGCATGCTATCAATCAATCTAATCAAATTAATTAATCTGATAATTAAGTGATCATCCAATGTTCAAACAACGATTTGATTTTGTTCGAGTCAAACTCGTTTTTGCGAATAAGTACTTAGAGTACGAATTCATGAATTAATTTAAACTACATTATTAAATCAAATTTAACATGTATTTAATACTAATTCACTATTCAATTCCAAATTAAATATTACACTTTTATTTAATAAACCTTTTACGACGATTTAAATTCCAAATTTAATCATAACGCGTCTCAAAGACCGATTAACGTCCAACGTCAATTCAATTAAAGTCCAATGGGCTTTTAATTGATTTCTTAAGGCGTGGACTTTTGGTCAACTCGGGTCAAACCGATAACCAAAGTCCAATCCGGGATTTACCCCATAAGCCCATAAATCAATCTTGGCCCATTAGGCCCAATTGAATTTTAAAGGTTCATTAGTCGCATTGGGCTTTATGGTTAAGGTTTTGGGCCCAATTGGATCCAATCCACTTGGCCTAAACCAAACTTGATAAATCAAGCCCAATAGGCCCAAATACAACATTGAAGTCCAATTTCTAAAATTAGGCCCAATTAATTAAATATACAAAATCCAATTTCATATTCAATTAAACTAAAGTGTATTACATGATTAATAAACTAAATCAATATTTCTAAAACACTAAATTAGTCCAATTAATCATACTCATTATTATCATCACATGTCCATCACATTAATGAAAATCAAACCCATTTACATGCTACAAAGCTCTCGGCCAAGGAGGGTTTTTTGTGTCCGATTTGAATTCAATCCAATTAATTTCACAATCGATATCAAATCACCATCCAATTTGATTTCATACACATCCAATGTCACAAAAACCAAAATTACCAAGACATTAGGGCAATATTACCATTCGGCCAACACAAGGATTTTGGGGTTTTTTCCAATTCGAATTCAATCCAATTCTATTCAAATTAACATCAACCTAAATGATTTCAACTCATCAAATGAATCAAAAATCAAAAAATTCCAAGAACTCCAAAATACATACACATTCGGCAAAGGTTATAACTTTTGGGGATTTTATGTTCAATTCAAAATCCAATCTAATTAGTTTCAAATTAACATTATCCTTAATGATTCCAACTCATCAAATGAATCAAAAACAAAAAATTCCAAGAACTCCAAACACATCACACATTCGGCCAACACTTCCAATTTGGGCAAAATTGATCCAATCACATTTTGTTGAAATTGATCAAATCAGTCTTCAATATAACATATATTAAGCATGCTTAAACATCCAATTTTATAAAATCATGCTCAAATCCAAAATACCCAAATTTAAGCCCTACAATTTCATGCTTGAACCTATAGCTCTTGATGCCATTGTTGGTTATTATCTAGGTCCCAAGATCAAACAAGACATGAAAATCATGCATGAATACACCAACGAAGATAGCGGAATACTTACATTGGTTGGTTGAGTCGAATCGAAGACGAATGAAGCCAAAAACGCACTGCCTTGCTCACGCCACTGTGCAGATTTGCTCACTGCCAAGGACGCCCACTACATGCATTCCACTCCCTTCCATTTCCAGATTTGAGCTGAGAAAACGAAGCTCCTAGCTTCGTCGGATGGATCCCGGCTCATGGTCGAACCTCCCTACCACATTCGCAAGACTTGTAAGTGTGCTAGCACTTGATTTCTCACCATGAAAAACCACTCTTGGCTTCCCTTTGTTCACGCCATTTCTGGTTCCAAACCAGTGAAGAAAAAGGCTGTTATGCGTGAGGAGAAGAGAGAAAAATGAAGAGATGAAATTGTGTATTGCTTTTTACAAAAGTTGTAAATCATTTATTTATATATTTTTGGTGATCTAATCACAAATGATGAGAGTGCAATTTCCTTGTCACATAGTTAATTTGCTACAACAACACAATGATCTGTGCAAATAGTGACGCTATGGGTCATTTTGTCCAACACTGTCATCTCTCTCGGCAAACCAAGAAATAAACCCTAAAGCCGAAACTAACGTGAAACTACCCAGCCGTGAGCAATAAATAAACAAGAAAACACTTAACTGCCCCTCACGGGTCATTTTCCTTAAACACACGCAACAAACTCGACAACTAGCAACAAAGTAGCTCTCTTCACAAATCAAAACACCCTCCACTGACCGACATATAGCCATAAACAAATACCCTGCAAAACCAAAACACATGTGACCAAGCAACCAGCCTTTGGACCGATTAAAACCCATAAAAACAGCCCCTTAAACACCCAATGCAGTCCCTAAAATAATCCTTAAAATCACCCCTTAAATCGAGACAAAAAAGTGAATGAACATACTCCAAAACAGCCAAAACAGTAGCAAAACCAGAGAAATCGGCGGCCCAAAACAGTGAAGGAAAGTATTGAACCAGTGAACCATAAAAGTTATGGAGTATTAACCCTTCCGGCGACGACGTAACGCACTTCCGAGGAGCAACATAAAAGGTAAGACCTGAGGGCACCCTTTGTTATATTTTATTTTGTCATCCCAAACACGGCATGCTTGGTTGGACGTGGAATATGTCCAACCAGGTATGCGAAGTCCTATATTAAAAATGGCCAAACTGTTGGTCACATCTCTCTTCGATGTTCCGTCATTTATTTTATCCCGCATTTATCTTTATTTTAATATTCCACATTTATTTTGTTATTGCTCTTATTATTTCGCATTTAGTTTATATTTATCATTGCTTTATCATTCCGTATTTATTTTCAGTCATTTATCTTTCTTTTATTATTTTGAATTTCACTAGTTTATTATTAATCTTTTCAGTCATTCTTTGTTTATCACTCGCATGCATCGTTATGTTTTACGTATAGTTTCATTTGTGTTGAGTTGATGATTGCGTGCTATCTCTTGCGGTATATCGAATGGAAACCCAGACGTAAATTTCGTAACCGAATCCGAATGGACGGTAGTGTGGTCTATACTTGGGACACAACTCCACGTACCGCTTGAGAAACTGTCAAGCACGTGTTACATTTTGGTATTTAATTTTGTGTTTATTGTTCCGCTATTTATTTTCTATGTGTTGTTTCTTTGTTTATGCAATGCGCATAGGCTAATCATGAGGGGTAAAGGTCCTCTATTTGAGGGAAATTCCTAAAGGCTACCTTTACCACGATATTTTGCCGCGCCAGACGAAGTACATTTGATTGAACATGAGATACGTTCAATCGGGCATATGAGGTCCCATATTATTTATTTGTTTATTCATGCATTGATAATCTTGATGCGCATGGCTAATCATGAGGGGTAAAGGTCCTCTATTCGAGGGAAATGCCTAAAGGCTACCTTTACCATGATGTTTTGCCACGCCGGACGAAGTACGTTTGATTGAACGTGAGATACATCCAATCGGGCATACGAGGTCCCATATTATTTATTTGTTTATAAATACATTGATAATCTTGATGCGCATTGGCTAATCATGTGGGGGTAAAGGTCCTCTATTCGAGGGAAATGCCTAAAGGCTACCTTTAGCATGATGTTTTGCCGCGCCGGACGAAATACATTTGATTGAATGTGAAATACGTTCAATCGGGCATGCGAGGTCCCATATTATTTATTTGTTTATTCATGCATTGATAATCTTGATGCGCATGCGCTAATCATGAGGGGTAAAGGTCCTCTATTCGAGGGAAATGCCTAAAGGCTACCTTTACCACGATGTTTTGCCACGCCGGACGAAGTACGTTTTATTGAACATAAGATATGTTCAATCGGACATATGAGGTCCCATATTATTTATTTGTTTATTCATGCATTGATAATGTTGATGCGCATGGGCTAATCATGAGGGGTAAAGGTCCTCTATTCGAGGGAAATGCCTAAAGGCTACCTTTACCATGATGTTTTGCCGCGCCGGACGAAGTACATTTGATTGAATGTGGGATACGTTCAATCGGGCATACGAGGTCCCATATTATTTATTTTTTTATTCATGCATTGATAATCTTGATGCGCATGGGCTAATCATGTGGGGTAAGGGTCCTCTATTCGAGGGAAATGCATAAAGGCTACCTTGCCCCCATCAAATCATCCACCAAATCCATTATTAATTGCTTCACTAATTGCTCCACCAAATCCATTATTAATTGCTCCAATAATTTCTTATCATGTTTGGTGGTGATTTGATAATTTTTATTATTTATTTATTAATTTATTTTTTTGCTTTGAAAATGATTTAAAATGACTTTAATAATTACACACAACACACTTCTGGATGGTTCATCAATATTGGGCATTAAATCTTAAGAACTCGAAAATATTTTGTCTTTCAAATTTGTAGATCTTTGAGTCTTCTTTAATCTGGAACCTGAATCAGCTCAATCCAATATCGGAGTAAAACGTTATGCCCAAAATACGATAGATGCGCAAAATTAGAATTTCCAAAACTGCACTTCGTTAAAACGCCCTTTCAAGTTTCCAATCTCCAAAATTAATATGTCAAGTCCAATTTTTGCCCTTATTAGACCCACATATCGTCCTAAATGATTTCATTGTGTCCCAATATTATTTTATCTGCAAAATAAACTAAAACACATCAAAACGTTCATCAAACCCGAGAAACTAAACAAAATATTAAGTAAAATGGGCGGTAAATATTGATATATTTTCCGCTCATCACACCCCCAAACCTAACATTTTGCTAGTCCTCGAGCAAAACAACAAAACAAAATACAAGAAACAATTAAAATTAAACTAAGCCACTTTCGTAGGGATCACGGTTGCATTTAGCATATGGAATATGCCTTTAAACCAATAGGTTTCCCTAGTGGACGAGTTATAGTCTCGCGAGGGCTTACAACAACGATACCCACAAACGTTTTACAAAAGTAAACAGATAATAAAACTAATGCACACAAAAGTAAAAAGACAAGAGAAAAGAGAATAAAGAAGTTAGTGACTAATTAGGTGAAACTTCTACTCCAAGTTACTAGTTGTTTTCTTTCTTTCTAAATTACTGAATAAGTAAATTCTCCGATTATATTTACCATTCTCCATATGCACAGCCGACAAAATATTAATCAACTCATTTTTGCCCACAATAGTCACAAGTGCAGTTGATAAGAGAGTAATATTTTTGTCCTAAAGTTTTATCAGAATTCACACCTTTTTGCAGCAACGGAATAATTTTTCTGATTTTTTCTTTGATTTTTTTTTTATTTATATACAATATCTTCTATCTATGTAGCGAGTGTTGGGTCGGTGGCTCCCAAACCAGTTGGCTTTAGGGCACCAGGTGTTAAGACACCCCTACAGACTTAATTACTCAGACTTCATATATATATATTTTTGCAACATCCTTGATCCATGTAGCGAGCTTTGGGCCAGTGACTCCCAAACCAGTTGGCTTTAGGGCATTAGGTGTTAAAACATCCTTACAGACTTAATAACTCAGACCTCAGACGTTTTTTTTTTACTCCATCGCTTTTTATAGACGCTTCCTCCAATTAAACTAGAGCACGGAATATTTCAAACTTTTCAATTACAGCTCATGTTTGTATGTTACCATGTATGCTGATAATACCTGTCAACTGAGTATATGAAGATCCATTTTAATCATTTTTATGGAGAACTTACAAATTAAATAATTCAAAAGGAAATAAATAAAAATTAACTTGTTCCGAATTAGGTTTGAGATACGTCTCAGGAGTGGAAACTCCTTACTCAGCTATCTCTTACCAATTTCACCTTTTTAGTCAAAATAAAAACAAAAAAGCAAAATATTTTGGAAATTTTGGAAATTTTTTTGTATTTTTCGAAAAATTTTGGACTAAAAAAAAAAAAAAAAACACACAACTAAAAATAATATACTAATCAACTAATTCTCTCCCCCAAACCTAAATGAGACATTGTCCCCAATGTTTTAAAAAGTAGAAGAAGAGTTTAGAAGATAGTACCTGGTTAGCTGAAATTCTACACAAAAAGTTAAAGGTTAATATCCAGATTAATCCTACGCCTCTTACCACGATCGTCCTCGGACCAATTTATCTTTGAAAGGATAGGGTCAATTTGTGGTTCATAGGCTAAGATTTGGTCAATTAGATCCAGAGCAGTTCTGGCAGTGAATAGGAGTTTTTTAAATGTTTTGACACGAACCCATTTCTCCGGGCATCATCAAGAAACAAACAAAGAAAATCATAAAATCCTTCAACGTTGTACAGTCCAAGCAATTTCTGGTGTATGTTCAGGTTCGCCCAAGATAACACTGTAAATATTTCCTCCAATGTACCCAAGCCACCTGGCAAAGCAATAAAAGCATCAGCACGGTTAATCATTTCTACCAGTCGTTCAGACATATCTGGCACGATTATTTCTTCTCCAAAGGTTTTGGGATGATTCCCAAAACTTGACTGTCTTCTTCCTGTACAGCCTTTGAAACGATCCCCATTAGTCCAAGATTGCCTCCGCCATATACTAAGTGCATATTCCTTGCAGCTAAGACTCGACCCAATTCCTGTGCTGTCTCTATGTATTGTGGTTTAACTCCTACACTAGTACCGCAAAACACAGATGTTTTCAACTCGTCTTCTTAAAGTGGCTTCTATGTTTTACTTTGGATGTCTTCAAAAGTGCAATGATGAGTTGAATTTATAAAACCTGAAAAGGGAGAGTAATAATAGCACAAGTATCTTCCAAAGGACGATTAATAGCAAAATAGTAAAATAAATTTGATAGTCAAAAAGGTCTGGATCCTGTCGAAGAAAATAAAAGAAAACAACAAAACAAATTACAATAATTAGGAAAAGACAAAGAGATATAATATGTACAAGAAATGTAGCGGCTTGAATGACGTCTATGCGTAAGGGACAAGCTTCCCATCCAATTATCTTATAAATTGGCAAACATGGTCTTTTTGAGTCAGATTCCGGAGACTTAACTGTTGTCTTTCTTTTTGGAATTGTGTATGTAATTTGCGAATGGCTATATGAACATATCCACTGGGATGTGTCTCAATAGTCGAAGATATATCATCTAAAGACTCCTTACTCAAGCCATCCCTAATGAATTTAATTTTGTCTTTGCGATTATCAGACACCATTCCTAAAGAATGACAACGAGTATTGCAATTCCAGCGTGCACATTTGTAACAAACACCCATTTGCTTAGCTCTACGTTTCTTTGCATAGGTGCTTCTTCCAAATCCAGGCAAATAAGAATTACAGGAATCAGAATACTCATCTACTAATCAGACCCGTGCTTCGATTACCCAACGAATGTCATTAGAAATATCATGGATCATCAGTAGTCTCATCCATTCCAAGCGAGCTTTGTAGACTTTCATCAGAGAGTTTTGAGGGACAGAAGGAAATTGCTTTTGAAGATTTTCGAGAATTTCTTCCATCCTGAAATGTCTTAATCTGCAAAAACTTAACACACAAAATTAAATCACAACAAATCACAATATATACACAAATTGCATGGGTTGCCTCCATGCTAGCGCTAAGTTTAAAGTCGTCAGCTAGACGTGACTTCTCGAACGTTAGGCTGGATCTGAAAGTGTGACACTTTCTTTTTGTCACTCAAATGATTCTCCCCAGTAGTGCTTGACACGCTGACTGTTAACCTTGAATGTTTCGTTGGTGTTGCGATCCAGTAACTCAACAGCTCCATATGGTAAAACCTGAGTGATCACAAATGGACCTGACCACATTGATTTCAACTTTCCAGTGAATAGTTTCAACCGTGAATTGTACAATAATACTTACTGCCTTGGATCCAACTGTTTGTGCACTATTTTTTTATCATGCCATTTCTTGGTCTTTTCTTTGTACAATCTGGCATTCTCATAAGCCTGTAGACGAAACTCCTCTAATTCGTTGAGTTGGTGGAGTCTTTTCTCTCCTGCAGCTTGTGGATCAAGATTCAACTTCTTCAGTGCCCAGTACGCCTTGTGTTCAAGCTCAACTGGCAGATGGCACGCTTTCCCAAACACCAATCGATATGGGGACATACCAATGGGTGTCTTGTAAGCTGTCCGATGGGCCCATAATGCGTCATCTAGTTTTGTTGACCAGTCCCTCCTTGTTGATCCAACAGTTCTCTCCAAGATTCTTTTGATTTCCCTATTTTAAACATCAACTTGTCCATTTGACTGTGGATGATAAGCAGTGTCAACTTTGTGAGTAACTCCGTATTTGGATAGGAGTGCATCAAAGTATCTGTTGCAGAAATGTGTGCCCCATCATTGATAATTGCCCGAGGTGTTCCGAACCGAGTGAAAATGTTATTTTTCCGGAATTTGATCACCACTTTTGAATCATTGGATGGTAGTGCAATTACTTCAACCCAATTGGAGACGTAGTCTACAACAACCAGGATATACAGGTTTCCGAATGATGAAACAAAGGGTCCCATGAAATCTATACCCCACACATAGAATATCTCCACTTTTAGAATGTTTTTCAACGGTCCTTCATTTCTCCGTGAAATATTCCCCATTTTCTGGTACCTGTCACATTGAAGAGCAAACTTGATTGTAGGACTTTGGCTGTAGTTTTGTTTCCGCTGAAGTGTCCGCCATATGGTGATGAATGACAGTGCTGCAAAACACTGTTGACTTCCTCCTGTGGAACACAACGCCTCGGTAATTGATCAGCACAACGTTTGAACATGTACGGCTCATCCCAGACATAGTGTTTGACTTCTTTGAAAAACTTCTTTCGTTGCTGAGTTGTCCATTCCAACGGCCATTTTCCTGATACAATGAAGTTGACATAGTCAGCATACCAAGGGACATCCTCCTATTTCATGGAGAACATCTGTTCATGTGGAAAAGTTTCTTTGATTGACAATTCTTTGCCAGCTGTTTCTCCACTCTCGAGCCTCGATAAGTGATCTGCCACTTGGTTTTCTATCCATTTCCTGTCTCGAATCTCCACGTCAAATTTTTGCATAAGAAGTATCCAACGGATTAATCTGGGTTTGGCATCTTTCTTCGTGATCAGATATTTGATTGCTGAATGATATGTGTAGACCACCACTTTGGGACCCAGCAGATAGGAGCAAAATTTGTCAAAAGCGTACACAACTGCAAGCAACTCCTTTTCAGTGGTTATGTAGTTGAGTTGAGCTTCATTCAAAGTTCTGCTGGAGTAGTAAATGGTGTGGAAAATATTTGGTTTGCGTTGTCCCAAAACTGCACCTGCAGCAAAATCACTAGCATCACACATTACTTCAAATGGAAGGGTCAAGTCTGGTGCTACAATGATGGGGGCAGAAATCAGCTTTTGTTTTAAGATCTCAAAAGCTTCCTGGAATTCTTTGGTGAAGTTGAAGGGCACATCCTTCCCAAGAATATTGCAAACAGGTTTAGCAATCTTGGAAAAGTCTTTGATAAATCTTATGTAAAAACCTGCATGTCCAAGAAAACTCCGAATCCATTTGACTGATGTCGGTTGAGGTAGTTTTTCAATTGTTTCAATCTTTTCTTTGTCTACCTCGATTCCCTTTTGTGAGATCCGGTGTCCAAGAACAATGCCTTCATGTACCATGAAGTGGCATTTCTCCCAGTTGAGTACCAGGTTGGTATCTTCGCATATTTGTAATACATATTCCAGATTTTACAAGCAGTGGTCAAAAGAGTCTCCAAACACAGAAAAATCATCCATGAATACCTCCATACTCTGCTCCAGCATATCTGAGAAGATGGCCATCATGTAACGCTGAAATGTGGATGGGGCATTACATAATCCAAATGGCATCATGCGGAAAGCAAAAGTACCATATGGATATGTAAATGTGGTTTTCTCCTGATCTTCTGGGATGATAGTAATCTAATTGTACCCTGAATATCCATCCAGAAAGCAATAGAACCCATGTCCCGCCAGTCTGTCCAACATCTGATCAATGAATGGCAGCGGAAAATGGTCATTCCTCGTGGCTTTGTTCAACTTTCGGTAATCCATGCATACTCTCCATCCAGTCACCGTTCTGGTTGGTATTAGCTCATTATTTTCATTGGTAACCACAGTGATTCCTCCTTTCTTCGGCAAACACTGCATAAGACTCACCCAAGTACTATATGAGATGGGGTAAATGATGCCAGCATCCAACCATTTGATGATTTCTTTCTTTACGAACTCCTTCATTATTGTATTGAGTCTCCATTAATGCTCCACTGTGGGTTTGTACTCAGCATTCATCAGAATCTTGTGCATGCAAAATGATGGACTAATGCCTCGAATGTCTGCTATAGTCCAGCCAATGGCTCTTTTGTGCTCTCGTATTACTCTTAGCAACTTTTCTTCCTGCTCCAATGTTAGTGAAGAAGAAATAATAACAGGTAATTCAGAAGAGTTTCCAATAAATGCATACTTGAGATGACTCAGAAGTAACTTCAGCTCCAACTGTGGTGGTTCTTCAATCGAAGGCTTGATTCGATCTTTTTTTTTTACAGTTATAGGCTTTCCACTTATGGTGTCGATTTGAATCGGAATGGTTTGTCAAGGTAGTTGATACATTCCAGGATTTCAGCATCTAGCTCGTTGTCAGTCATGTTGGTGATGCAAGCTTCAAGTTTGTCCGTGGGATTTGTATCAGTATCCTGAATGATACTATCAACAACATCAATTCTGAAACATTCTTCTTCATTTTCTTCACTTGTGAATTTCATGGCTTTGAAAACATTAAAGGTAACTTCTTGGTCTTGAACTTTCATGGTCAGTTCTCATTTTTATACATCAATCATAGTTCGTCCTGTCGCCATGAATGGTCTTCCAAGGATGATAGACACCTCTTTGTCTTCTTCCATGTCAAGGATAATGAAATATGCTGGAAGAATGAGTTTGTCGACATTGACCAGCACATCTTCAACAACACCTCTTGGAAATGTGAGCGTTCGATCAACAAGTTATAATGAGACTGAGGTAGGCATTGCTTCTCTAATTTACAGTTTCCTGTAAATAGAAAAAGTCATCAAATTAACAATTCACCTAAGTCATATAAAGCCTTACCGATATAGTGTTCTCTAATGGTGCATGGGACAGTGAAACTGCCAGGATCTTTCAACTTTGGGGGAAGTTTCCTCTGAATGATGGCACTGTATTCTTCCGTCAATGCTACTGTCTCGTAATCTCCCAATCTCCATTTTCGTGAAAGAATGTCTTTCATGAATTTTGCATAGCTGGGCGTTTCTTCTAAGGCTTCTGCAAATGGAATGTTGATGTGCAGCTTTTTGAACACCTCCAGGAATTGAGCAAACTGCTTGTCCAGTTTATTTTTCTGAAGTCGCTGTAGAAAAGGTGGAGGTGGAGTGATCTGATCTTTTCCTTTTTCCTTTGCTTCTTTTTCCTCTATCTGTGGATCTGCATCTCTTGGAACTTCTTCAATTATTGCCTTGATTCCAACATCTTTGTTGATTTCAGTACCGCTTTTCAAGGTGATGGCTTGACATTGCTCATTCCCTCAGTTCCTTGGATTGGGTTCTGTGTTACTGGGAAGATTACCTGGCGGTCTGTAACTTTGAGCAGTGGCCAGTTGTCCAATTTTATTCTCCATTACTTTGTTGGAAGCAGATTGTCTCTGAAAGATAGAATCATATGCTGCTTGTTGCTTTTTGAACATCTATGCAATCCATTCTTTCATCTCTGGTTCTTTTTCATGTTCCCGGCCTTTGTTCTGTTGTTGAAATCCTTGTGGTGGATAGTTCTTCTGTTGGAATCCATGTGGTGGATTGTTATTTTGTCCTGAATTATTGCTCCATGAAAAATTGGGATGATTCCTCCACCCTGGGTTGTAGGTGTTGGAATATGGATTGTTCCCCGGTCTGTTGAAATTATTGACATAATTCACCATCTCTTCAAGTTGGTTTGGTTCTGGTGCTCCTCCATATGGTGAACTTGTGGATCCACCATTAACTTTCATGTTAAGAGTTTCCAGATTTTTGCAAATCACATCCAGCTTGGAATTCAGTGCTGTGTTGGCTCCAACTTCTTAAATTCCTGCAATTCTTTGGATCATTCTCCTTTTTGTTGGCCATAAAGAATTGTTGTTGGCCATTTCTTCAATTAAGTCCCAGGCTTGATCTTCTCCTTTTGCCATCGAAGCTCCTCCAGCAACAGCATCAATTGTGGTTTTCATTATTCCAGAAAGTCCATTGTAGAAGGTTTGGACTTGTAGCCACTTTGCGATCTCATGATGAGGACATTTCCGGAGTAAATCTTTGAATCTTTCCCAAGCTTCGCAAAGGGATTCTGAATCTTGTTGCACGAATGATGTGATATCATTCCTCAACTTTGCAGTTCTGGCTGGTGGAAAGTACTTTGCAAGGAATTTGGTGGCTAGAGTGTTCCAAGTTGTGATGGAACCTGCTGGTAACGAATGTAGCCAAGCTTTTGCTCTGTCTTCAGGGAATATGGAAAAACTCGCAGTCTCATTGCTTCTTCAGCTGCTCGATTGTAATTGAAAGTACCGCAAACTTCTAGGAAGTTGCTGATGTGGGAATTAGGATCTTCATATGCATTTCCCCCAAACTGTATTGACTACTGAATCATCTGGATGCATGTTTTTATGTCACATGCATTTGCTGGTAAAAGAGGAAGTATAATACAGGAAATAAAGCTGTCGACCACCAGAATGGTTCTGTCTCGAATGGGTATTGGTGGTGAAACTTCCAAAGGTTCAGGATCCATGATGACTAAAGCTTCTTGGTCTTCACGCCTTTCACTTCTCAACTGTCTGATGGTTCATTCAATTTCTGGGTCGAGCGGTCGGAGTTCAAAGCTTCTGGTTCGTCTCATGTAGTTTCTGAGAACCTGAAACACAAGAAAACAAAAATAATAAGTAAAAAGAAATTAGATACAAGTAAAGGTATCTAACCCCAAAACTAATAGTGAAAGATAAATAAGTCTCCGGTAAAGGCGTCAAAAACTTGACCGGTGTGTAATCACACGCGTATAACGCAAGCGCACATATCGTTCAAGTAGTATAAAAAGTATCGATCCCACGAGGACTTAAAACCTTTTTTTTTTTTTTATCAATTTATTAAGTTAAATGTTTACAAGTATATTATGGTGGATTGTTTGATTGGGTGGTCACTTTAAAATTAAAACAAGTAAATAAAATTGCTTGAAAGTAGATTGAAGAAAATTCAAATTTATAAAACTATCCAGGGTTGTGAATCCTTCCAATATCTTTTTAAAAGATGAAGTGGTTATTTCATGTTTTTGTAATATATCGGTTTACTAACCTGGAACACTAAATCATGTGAAAGCCTCAGTCGATGGTCAGACGCAAATACCCAGTATAACCCAATTGAACCATATGTCTATGTCAACCAAATTACCTGGATTCATTAAGATTAAGTTCCAAGAAAGGTTACCCTCGCCCGACATGTATATGTCTATCCTGTAAGGAAATCTATTAAAGGGTTATCTGTCCTCTAGGAAGATCGTGAGCTATTAAGTCTAAGGCTGTAACCTAAAATTCATTTGTCAAGTTTATTTTAGATTTACCAGATCAATCTTATTAATGGCCAGTTAACAAGGTGCATTAAGCATAAGACTTAATAAGTAAACCATTATATTACCCAAACTGTAATTTAACCGCTTATAAACCGGTGATATTGGATTTCATCACAACCCCATATAACTGGCTTAGTTACGACACATATTTTCGGGTAGTAAAAAACTTAAATAAAATAAAAGACATAAAGTAAAATACTGAAAATTAAATGCTGAAAAGTAAATGCTGAAAGTAAATTGCTGAAAAGTAAATGCTCAAAGTAAATTGCTGAAAAGTAAATAAAGTAAAAGTACAATAAAAGAAAATGCTGAGGTAAAAGGATCCACTTTTATTACTTCTATTTTAGATATCTCCCTTAATATAATATATTAACTTTGCATGATAATTACCAACCAGCCATATAGGTGGTATCCAGATTAAGTCAAATTAATAATTAATTACCAACCGACCAATCAAGCGGTATCCAGTTTAGTCAGGTTAAAACCAATTTAAATAATTACCAACCGACCAATATGACGGTATCCTCGTTAAGTCAGGTTTTAACTAGTTTATATATTATAATTAAGGGAGATTAATCTAAATATTAGTAATAAAAGTTTTACCTTTTACCCCAGCAAAGGGGAGTTACCTCCTCATTACTGAAAAGTAAAAACTGAAAATCAAAGAAAGAAAAGTACTGTGCGTAAAAGTAAATTGCAGAAAGTAAAAACTGAAAAGTAAAGAAAAGAAAGTACGAAAGCGGAAATTAATTACTGAAAGCTGTAAATAAACAAATAAGATACAATCTTCTTAGTATTCTTAAGGATTTTTTTAGAAGAAAGTATCTTGTTTACAAATGAAATGGCTTGGTATTTATAGGCAAAATTTTGCCCCCATCAAATCATCCACCAAATCCATTATTAATCGCTCTACTAATTGCTCCACCAAATCCATTATTAATTGCTCCACTAATTGTTTATCATGTTTGGTGGTGATTTGATAATTTTTATTATTTATTTATTAATTAATTTTTTGGTTTGAAAATGACTTTAATAATTACACACAACACACTTATGGATGGTTCATCCATTTCGGGCATGACATTTTCAGAATTCGAAATTATTTTGTCTTTCAAAGTTGTATATCTTTAAGTCTCCTTTAATCTGGAACTTTAATTAGCTCAATTCGATATCGGAGTACAAAGTTAAGCCCAAAATACGACAGATGCGCAAAATTGGAATTTCCTAAACTGCACTTCGTTAAAACGCCCTTTCAACTTTCCATTGTGTCCCAATATTATTTTATCTGCAAAATAAACTAAAACACATCAAAACGTTCATCAAACCCGAGAAACTAAACAAAATATTAAGTAAAAGGGGCAGTAAATATTGATATATTTTCCGCTAATCATACCTTTACCACGATGTTTTGCCGAGTCGGACGAAGTCCGTTTGATTCAGTGTGAGATACGTTCAATCGGGCATATGAAGTCCCATATAGATATCGGCTGTGGTCGCATCTCTTTCATCATTATGTTATTTACCCTTTGCATATCATTACTTTGTTTATTCATGCATTGCTACTTGATGCGCATGGGCTAATCATGTGGGTCAAAGGTCATCTATTCAAGGGAAATGCCTAAATGCTACCTTTACCACAGTTTGCCGCGCCCTTCTCCTATTGACTCCGTTATTCATCTTTATTTTGGTTGTTGTTTTGCATTTTTCATTTTCTCATTCATGCCATGTTTATGTTTGAGTGTTTACTATCTCTTGCGGTATATCAGATGGAAACCCAAACGTAAATTTCGTAGTTGAATCCGAATGGACAATAGTGCGGTCTGTACTTGGGATACAATTCCACGTACTGCTTGAGAAACATTCACGTATGTGTTTGTGTCATTTCAGATACCATTTTGGTAATCTCGTTCGAACGCGTTTCCGAACGCTACATGAATGTATGCATTCTACCTCAGTCCATTCAAACGCATTTACGAACGCTACTCGAACGTGAATGCATTCTGTTTTATCATGTATCAGGTCTTATCCCGTTCGAACGTGTTTCCGAACGCTATATGAACGCGGACATTCTGTCTTATCCCGTTCGAACGCGTTTCTGAACGCTATACGAATGCAGACATTATGTCTCATTCTCGTTCGAATGCATTTCCAGACGCTACATGAACGCATGCATCCTGTTTACCATTCGAACGTGTTTATGAACGCTATACAAACATGTACATTCTGTCTCATTTTTGTTCGAATGCGTTTTCGGACGCTACACGAATACGTACCTTCTGTTTACCATTCGAACGCATTTCCGAATGCTGGACGAATGCACATATAGTGAACTGATTTCTTTTCATCACATTTCATGCATGTTTGCTTCTCTGGTCATTTCTTTTGCATTACATACTTAATCATCTCACTTTATTATTGACGTTTTTTACCGTTATTATTTATTTATATTTTCGCATTTCTTTATTTGATATATTTATGGAATTATGCGCTCGTTTTTATTTTATTTATTTTATGGGTGTGCAAACTTGGGTGTTGATTAAATTATCTTGCATGTGTTTCATAAGACTTGGTTATACTATTGCATAAATCCTTTCCTTACAATTGGCATAAGTAAGGGACCATTCCGAACCCAATGGTTTGAGGTCTTCCCTTGAGATGGGTGAGTGTGACCTTAAATCATTTCCCAGTTCACACTAGGTGGCGACTTCTTTATTCTTCGGTTTAGTCCCCCGCGGGCTATTCCGTACTCTCGACCGGGCCGCGAGCCTAGACAGCGTCGCACACCTCTGTACCTTGGCTACAGTCTGGCGACCCCACTGGGGATAGAGAATCAGCCTCGAAATAATGTTTTGTAATGTTTGTGATTTTTGCTTTAGTTGACCTTGTCTCATATATTTTGCATATCCTTTTTTACCTTGATGGCATCGTGTATCGTGAAGTCACTTTCGCTCGAAGCGGCAGATCGTTATATGGTGTCATCGCTCGTTGGCACGTACCTAAGGGTATAAAAAAGGTGCGCTCACTTGGTCGTTCGAACCGTTGAGTGGGGAGACCTAGTTGTGGGAAACCTTTCACCGGCGGGAGCCTTTATCAAAACCCCAATAAAACTCCATGAGAACCACAGTTATATGACCTATAGAAGCCATCCTTTATGTTTGTGTTTGAGACCATCATCATTTGGATTTCTTGTCATGAGATGTGAATTTGTTGGGCCATTTAAACTGGGATGAGTTTGTGTCTTATGACGATTGGGCCAAAAGCTTCTAAAATGCCGATGGGCCACTTTGTGTTTGGGCCCTTTATCATTTGAAATTGTTTAGCCACGTTATTGCAAAAGTGTAAACCTGTTGGGCCATTTTCAACTGGGACAAGTTTACACCTCGCAATAATATGATTGAATGCTTTGAAATGATAATGGGCCAACTTGTATGAAAACCTTGATGGGTTTAGAAAGTCCAAAAATGATCCAAAGTATGCTAGAAGCACGAGTTTGATATCCGCACTGGCTTTCATCCAGAAAGGATATGCCTTGTTAGGACATATTTGCATACTTTTGGATGCTTCCAAGTTCATCCCAATGACCACGGTTGCCGAAAGCCCAATTCATCGTTTCTAGACAATGGCATGATCCCATAATCTGCATAGTCCATGTTGTAAATGGGCGGTCTTTGTCTTTTACCGATGGAAAGGGATAGAAGCGGCCAAGGTTCACCCCATAGCATAGAAGAGAGTGATTTTATGTACCTTGCATCGGTGCATAGAATAAGCCATATCTAGAACCAAAAATAGGCTTACCACGAGTGTGGGAGGAATAAGGTCGGAAGGATATATTCTGTTTGATCACCTCATGCGTTTTATATATTTCATGCATCGCACGCATACATGTACCATGTTAACTTGTAGTTTTAAAGCCACCATAGATACTTTTTGGGTTAGAGAAGAAGGAAGACTTGTCAAAAAGCAGTTACCAAACATGAGTGAGTCAGATAACGATGGTTCTCATATGGATCAGCTAGAGACTAATCTCTCTAAGATTACCGAACAGTTGCAAGCTTTGACCGCCGTTGTGGCCAATATGGCAATGCCCTGTGCAGGAGGGGTAGGAAGCTCTGAGAATGTCAGGCGTGAAGAGCCTTCGAACAGAATTAGTGATGAGATCCCTATTTTTGATGATGACATGGCTGAGTATGCCGCGGGAAGGGTAGCCGGGTCTCTGACAGCATTGTAGAAACTCAGGGATCAGGTAGAGTCAGTTACATGCAAGATGAGGGGTAAGCATGGGGATTTACTAGACTACGAGGCGATGAATTTTGAGGAGCATCTGCCTTCTCAGTTCAAGATGCCCGACATAGCCAAGTTCAATGGGAATGGGGATCCGAGGGTCCATCTTCGACAGTATGTTTCTGTGATGAGTTCGGTGGGTCTGTCGAAGCATCAGGTTCAGAAGATGTTTGGGATGTCACTTTAGGGGGCGCCCATGGTGTGATATCACGGCCTGGAGAGGAAGGTCAATGATGATTGGAGGGCATTGGCGGAGGCCTTTCTGAATCAGTATGTCATGAATTTGGAGATCGACTTGTCGCTCCGTGACTTGGAGAATACCAAGCATAAGCCGGAGGAGAGCTTCAAGGATTATGTAGATCGATGGAGGAGCCAACTTCTGAAGATGCAAACTCGGCCCTCAGAGAAGGACCATATCAAGATGATCATCAAGGGTACTAAGCCCTCTATTTATGACAAGCTGAGGAGGATGACCACTATGATTGGTGATTTTTGACAGTTGAGGGAGACTGTTATGGATATTGAGGAGGAAGAAGCTGAGAATAGGAAATTTTTTGGCCTGAAAAGGAGGACTATTGGGGGGCCTTCAGGAACCAAGCCCGCTTCTACCGAAGTTGCCGCCATCAGGAACATGTGATTTTCTAACCTTGGTAAGCCTTTGTCTAAGGTGTTTGAGAAGTTGAAGAGACAGGGACTCCTAAAACCCTTAGAAGCCAGACCACTTCCCAACCCTCCACTACCACACCTCAATATGAACCTATATTACCATTACCACCAGCAAAAAGGCCATGACACCGACAACTGCGCCCGCCTAAGGCATGAAATGCAAGACCTCATTGACTCCCACAAAATACTCGACCCAAAAAAAGAACAATCCAACACATAGAGAAACCCCCTACCCAACTACCACTCTGTTCCACCACCCACATATATGATTAGCTCCGGCCTACCCGAAAACCTTATCCTCCAAACCCTTGACCGCCAAGCCTTTTGCCTGGGGATATGAGATAACAGTAGTGAGGAGAAAACAGAGCAGGGGAAGAATTTATGAGAGAACTTCTCAAGCAGTGATGAAGATGAGGTGAAGGTGATGACACGCAGTGGGTATTTTTACAGTGATACGGCGGAGAAAGGAATTGGCAGAAGGTAGAGAAGTGGCAGATAACATGGATAATGCTGAAGGTGATATGGTGATGCGTCAATTGAAGAAGACACGAGCATATGTGAGCATTTGGGAGTTATTGTGTGCATCTCAGGAGCACAGGCGCGCCATGGTGGAATCTTTGAGTAAGATAATGGTACCAGAAGATGCCAACCCCACAATGTTCGTAGGGTCGGTACAGAAGGAAGCTTTGCAGGTGATAACATTCTCTGAGGAGGAACTCCCATTGGAGGGAAGAGATCACAATAGGCCATTGTTCATAAGAGCGGAAGTAAGGGGAAATAGGACATCTTGTGTGATGGTGGATAATGTCTCATCTATCAATGTGTGCCCTTTGAAGATTCTGTCGAGGTTGGGTATGAAGGCAACAGATTTGAGTCCCTCCAACATGACTATCAAGGCGTATGATGATAATAAGGGGGGAGTAGAGGGCACTTTTGCTGCGGTAGTCAAAGTGGGCCCAATAGAGGATGAGGTTGAGTTCACAGTGCTTGACAACCCGGCCACTTTCACTTTGCTATTGGGGAGGCCATGGTTTAAAAAGCTTGGGGTCGTGCCCTCCACTTTGCATCAGGTCATTAAGTTTCCATATGGTGGGGAGATCATCATCATCAGAGCTGAGGTAGACAATGTTGTGGCCGCTTTGGAGATACAGCCTTACACAAGGTTCCAGGTGGCGGTAAACTTTGAGGAATGGATGGATCCTAAGGTGGCTAGGATCATGGAGAAGATGAAGTTTGAGCCAGGCACAGGATCAGGTGTTAGAGGAGCGCTACCAGACTTCAGTGGGCAGGCCATCAAGAGAGGATTGTGGTACAAATCCGACAAGGATAACCCGAAGACTAAGAAGAAAGGATTGAAGCTGACAGAATACTTCATGAAAGCTACAGAGTATCAAGGAGAGCCTGAACCAGTGGAAGTCAACGGGATCATGGTACCAAGATTTGAGATCTTCCAGGATATGAAGGACAATGAGCCGCGGGCAGAAGAAGTTGTAAATGAGAAAGACAAGTGGGAAGAGGAGCTGATGCAGCTAGAGAGTCTGACGCTCGATGAGAGCATGGAGACCGAAGAAGACGAGGCTGCGAATGATGAAGATGTTTCTTTTCCTGATTTATTTGATTGTAATCCCGCTTTCGCTAGTAATAAAGACATTCATTTCGCTTACTTGCCTGAGTCTCTTCCTTCTAACTTGCATCATAACACGTATGACATAAGTATATTTGACATTAACTCAACCAAAACAAATGCATTTAACCATGGTACGCCTGAAAGCCCCAAGGAAATTCTAATTATGAGTGAGGTTACCTATTAGGAGCGGAATGAATTAGAGGGAATGTTAATCAAATATGCTAATATTTTTGCTTGGTCCTACGAGGACATGCCCGGGGTAGATAGAAGTATCACCCAACACGTAATACCGACTTATCCGAACATGAGACCGGTAAAGCAGAAGCTCTGAAGGATAAGACCTGAATAGGCCGAAAAGGTTAGAGTAGAAGTTAAGAAACAGATAGACGTGTGATTTCTAGAAGTAGTGAAGTACCCCGAGTGGTTAGAAAACATTATGCCGGTGCCGAAGAAAGATGGGAAGGTCAAAATGTGCATAGATTATAGAGACCTTAACAAAGCTTGCCAAATGACGATTTTCCTTTACCCCATATAGACGTACTGGTTGACAGCGCGGCTTTATCTGCCATGTACTCGATCACAGATGGGTTCTCGGGATACAATCAGGTCCTTATGGCTGAAGAAGATGTCGTTCGGGCTCAAGAATGCGAGAGCTACTTATCAATGAATGGCCACTACGTTATTCCATAACTTGATGCATAAGGAGATCGAAGTATATGTGGATGACATGATGGTGAAGTCGGAGACGAGAAGCGGACACATAGAAGCACTAGAGAAATTCCTTCAGAGAGTCGACAAATACAACCAACGACTAAATCCAAAGAAGTGTGTGTTCGGGGTAACGTCGGGAAAGCTGTTAGGACATACGGTAGGAATAAGAGGAATAGAAGTAGACCCTGAGAAGATCAAAGCGATTTCCGAGATGCCCACGCCGAAGACGGAGAAAGAAGTTAGAGCATTCCTCGGGAAAATCCAGTACATCAGTCGATTCATCACCAAGTTGACGTTGGTATGCGAGCCCATCTTCAAGCTATTGAGGAAAGACCAACCGGTGAAGTGGAACGGAAAATGCCAAGAAGCCTTTGACAAGATCAAAGAATACCTGGTGAAACCTCATGTCTTGAAACCTCCAAGACCCGGCAAACCCTTAGTGCTGTATTTGGCCATAGAACCCAAAGCGCTGGGGGCGATGATGGTTCAAGTAGATGAGACAGGGGTGGAACATACAGTCTACAACCTCTGTTAGAAGATGCTTCCGTATGAAGCCCGCAATCAAGAAGTCGAAAAGATCTGTTTGGCGGTAGTGTGGGCTTCTAGAAAGTTGCGTCATTACTTCCAATCCTACAAGATCCAAGTGGTAGCAAAGGAGAATCCCTTAAAGTATCTGTATTCGGTACATTCGCTAGTAGGGAAGTTAGGAAGATGGTTGGTATTGCTGACAGAGTTTGATATTGAAGATCTCACTTCTAAAGTAATCAAAGGATGTAGACCAGTACAAGCTTGAATTCCCAGACGAGGAAATCCAGGCAATAACGGTCCAAGGATGGAGGATGTATTTCGACGGAGCGGTGAATTATAAAGGAACCGAAATATGAATCGTGATAGTAACCCCCGAAGGAGAAACCCTACCTATGGCCAAGAGGCAGACGTTCGGAGTAACTAATAACATGGTCGAATACGAAGCATGCGCCTTCGAACTGACAACATTAATAACCTTGAGAGCTAAGAACATAGACGTCTACGGAGACTCGATATTGGTAGTCCGACAGATGCAAAGAGAATGGGAATTGAAGGAAGGACAATTGAGACCCTACCTATTCCACCTCAGGAAGGTGGCACAAGCTATCCCCGATTGTAAATTCCAGTACTTGTTGCGAGAATAGAACTAAATGGAAGACGCGTTAGCCACACTAGCAGCAACTTGGGAAAACCTGTAGAAGTTGGTGATGAGACCTCTAGTGTTTACGATAGCAAGCAGACCTAGTTACGAGATCGAAAGAGCCTTAGAAGTAGAAGTCGACGATGTGAAACCTTGGTACTATGATATTCAGCGATACCTAGAACGCGAGGAATTCCGGAAGAAGCCGATAGGAAGGACATGATAGCTATTCAGAAGTTAACTTCCTAGTACGTGAGTTTGAAGGGAGAACTATGTTGGACAATTATGACACATAGCATAACTATTTGTACAGAACATGGTATTGTTGTACAAATTAACCGTGTGACAAAGGAAACTGCTCTTTTATCATTTGTAATTGGATTACCGAGATATATAAATGATAGAAGTCCATATGATTAG